>NIPQ01107529.1:0-16177 GCA_002806875.1 Lepidotrigona ventralis hoosana | reverse complement strand
GAAGAAAAAGAATCTCTCTCACTCGCACACACACACACACACACACACACACACACACACACACACTTCGTTTCGCGGATTTGCATGCCTTGTTAACTTAGTTCCGACAAAATGGAAGTAGAAATTTGATTTATTTATTCTGAGCGTTCCACCTTCCATATCTATTTCTCGCGTGTCAGAGAAGAGTTGTGAACAGGGTCTTGAAAATTTATCGTCGTTATAATCTGAATGGGACACGACTGCTGGACACGAGGCGAGTGAATCGAAGGCAAAGCCCCTGTGGGCTTAACGACTATAATCTGATCGCGTTTACGTTGCTCTCGGGATTGTTTGAGGACGAAGTGCTGAGAAGCGTTACTGGCGCATTAACAAACGCAACACGAAGTTCCTGCCGGTCGAATTAAAGGTGTGATTAAATTGAAAGAGAAAAAGCCGAGCAAAGAGGGCCGGCCGCCTCCCCCTCCCCCTCCCCCTCCCTTTTACCAGCCGCACTACAGTAGTTCATTTAAATTAGCGTCTCTTTAACCCGCCGTAATTCCGCAATGTTTTCCGCGCGGCGGGGAAAAGTTTCGCCGAGATATTACGAGGCACATAGATCACACTTAGGATTAATTAGCGCAGTTTCAACAGTAAACGAGCGACAAAGTTCCACGACCGTCGCACTAAAGATCCGGGGCGATTTGCGCGATTCGACTGGACCGAGGAGATTTGGATCGCGTGATTCCGAGCCTTTACAATCGGCACGTTCCCCTCGCCAACGCGCAGTTTAAATAAACACGAAATTTAGAAACTTCGTTCGCTTATATTGCTATTAAAAAAGAGGCATATTTTATTTTTCAATAACAATCTGGCCACGTTTACACTGCTTTCGAGATTATTTGAGAATGGCATGTACTTGACAGTGTATTAGTAGCGAAATAATAGTATGTATTTATTTTCTACGTGTCTAGAAGCAAATTTTTATGCACAGACTCTTCTCTTACTCAATGTTTTAACTTCTTGAGTTACTTTACCACATAGAAGATATTCGCAAGTATTATTAGTCCATTTTCATTAACGCATTTATTTTGTAATTGCACAATTATCCTCCATTTAAAACTTTACTCGTGTCTCATTATCTCGTGTAAACACGATCGCGAGAACTTCGGTTCGATTTTTGGAAATTAAGCAGAATTTTCTTTCTATCGCGATAAGGAAGACTAAAAAGAAGGAAAAGTTTTTTTTCCTATCTGGTAGAAATTCTCGTGTCTCGCCGGTGTTCATCGTTCCGGACTCGTTAGCCCGCCGCTTTGCTCCTCGTCTGGCGAACAAGCTCGGATGCGTAGCTCGCGCACGTTCGCCACTTGTGACGCGTTTTTCCGAGCAACGTGACACGTTCGTGTCTGGCGCGAGATCGCCGAGAGAACCGCGATCGAAAACGACGACGCGAGAACACCCTCTTCCTCCGTCGATTATTGGAGCAGACGCTCTCGGAAGTTCAGCAGAAATTTATACGGTCGCCACTGTTTCGTCTCGCTCTCTTACGTGTGAGGGCTCGCGGCTCAGTTTTCCAACTACTGTTTCAGCGTTCCACGACTAAATGTGTCGAGCAAATATTTGGCTTCAATTAATTCCTCTTGTTACAATCGTCCCTATTTTCCACATCCTTTGTATCGCCCCGTTCAATTAAATTCCTTCTGGAGTCAACTGGCACGCACGTCTCTCTGAAATCGCTCGAGGTGCGCCACGAAAGCCAGTCCTTCAGCTGGTGAGCGAGCTAAAGTGGAAGACACGGAAAGAGAAAAGAGGAGAGAGACGCGGGAGGAGAGGGGTGACTGAGATCTTCAAAAAGCTCGCATTAAGTCGTCGGTTTCCCGGGGACCGAGTGGCCGTCTGATTAAAAGCCTCGCGCCAAATTAAATACAGAAACTGCCGGTCGTCGGTTCACGAGCCGGGAGACTCGCCGACAGACAGACTACCACCCTTTCGCAAGGTCGTGGAAGCCTGCGAATCTATTGAACGGAGAGCGAGAAAGGGGATGACAGGTGGTGGGAAGGAGGTCCGCGGCCGTGTGAAAGGCACCAACTCCGGGATTAACTGGCGCGAAAATATTACGGTAATTTGCTTGCCGATTGTTCGAAGGATTACAGCGGATTTTTCCCCTCTCGGCTGCGCGCGGATAATTTCCAACCGAGAGGGGCCGATGATACGTGTTCCGCACCCTATCCCGACGCCGTTGCTCGCAAATCGAATATTCGTCTGGTCGGGATATACCCCGTTTCAATACGCCAGACTTCCACGTCGTCGAACAGTCTAATGTTACCAAGTTTTTACATGATTTTTCATTAAATCGTTAAATTATGAAGAATTTAAATCGTTATATTACTAAACTGTTTGAATTGTTATGGATAATGTCCATAATGGTTAATTAAATAGTCGAGTGAAGAATTTAAATTATTAAATTATTAAACTGTTTTAATTATCATGGACAGTATCTTTGTTCGATGAAGAATAATGAGGAGAGAATTTTATTTGCGGTTTGTTTGGAGGTGTGACACAATTGAACGTGTCATTTTTTTCTTCATTCTTTCATCATCGTGCTACCTTTTATTCACGATGATTCTTAATTTATGACGTTTGTTTTTATTGTTTTAATTATTTATATCTGATATGCACGATTCGCATCATTTAAAATTCGCAAAATCATTTATATTACAACGACTGTAAAATTATTCCGAGCGGACGAATTGCCGGTTCGCATTCTGATCCTGCGGCTCCTGATTAACTGCACTGTTACTCAAGTATTTCTAGAATGCCAAACTCAATCGTTCGTCGAAAATTTCCGTCTACTACCGTAGACTACCGCCAACAACTAGAATCTACTCTTCTGTGAAACGCGCGACAAGCCGCGCGATGAGGGCGTGAATAAATAGTTTGGAAGCTGTCAAGTGCAGAGTCGCGCCGACCCGCGCCGACCCGCGCCGTGTGTGTAAAATGCATCCTCAAGTTGCACACCTTTGCTGGGTGCATCTACTGTTCTGATTGGATCGTCGTGTTGCCGCGTTACAGCAATCGATCAATCTCACTCAACTCGGCCCCAGACAGCCGTAGTATAATTTCGAAGGCGCAGAGAGAGAGAGAGAGAGGGAAAGAGAGAGAGAGAGAGAGAGAGAGAGAGAGAGAGAGGTTCACCGAGGCTGGCCCGTTTGACCCTCTCTCGGTGTTCGCCGATCGAATTTATTGGATCCGGCTGAAAAATACCTTAATCCGTTTGGACATCGACCGGCACGCTCGACAAATGCAATATATTCGCCACGCGAATTCTGCTGTAACGGTTTATCATCGAAATGCATTGAATCGGTCCACTCGAGTTTTCACCGGGCGCGCGCTCCGTGTATTTTTCAACGAAGCCTCGCCTGCCAGCCCGTTAAAGTGGCCCCTCTCTCTCTCTCTCTCTTTTTCTCTTTCTCTCTTTTCCTCTTCTGTCACTACGGTGTAAGCTCCATTGAAAATGTTTCCCGTGTTTGAAAGAACTCGAATGCATTGCTTCGAGTGCACGGCGATCAGTTTTCAAGTGTGATTTTTATTAGGTACAACCTCTTTCTTTTTTCTTTTTTCTTTTTTTTTTCACGTGAATGAAAAGAAAAGAGATGATGTTCCCGGCTTTCGACGGTTACGATATAATTCGTGGCTCGATGGTTTCTGATCAATCGCATATTCCGCGAGAGGATTCTCCTGCAGAGTTCAGCTGGAGACTTTGGTGTGAAAATTGGACGAATTCACTTTTCAGTAAAGTTATATTTGTCGACGTTTTCATACGTATATTTGTGTTTATATTGTATTTTATTTATACGTATTTTTGTATTTATATTGTATTTATATTGATCGGAGTAAGAGGCTGTATTTCCACGCACCAAGTATTATTTTTAATTTACAATAAAAATACAAAACGAGAGCGGTGGAGACAAAGTGCTACAGTATCATTATTTTTAACAAGTCTTTAGTACATCGAAGCTTTCACGAATCACCACGTTATTGTGCTCAAACAAATTATGTTAATTGATTTCTCACGCCCGAGAAATATAATCTGTCGTTTTGCACGTCCACAATAATTCTAAAGCCTCCGCGCAATTTCAGGAATAATCAACAGCTAGTACATTGTATGAAATGGTACTTTGAAATGAAACACACTCCAGACACAACGAAACAGTGCGCACGATTTTTCATAACGGCGTTCGCGTAAGACCGATATATTCCTCTGTAAAAGAGAACTTTTGTTCGACTCCGCCAAAGCAGAGAACGCTTCGATAAAACAGCTACGCGCGTACGTGATTCCAAAGAATGCATATTAAATATGGCAAGCGATGAGGTTCTTTCAAAGAGCCTCGGCATGGAACGCAATTATACAAGTAAATATGAAAACGTGTGCCCGAGAAGCTTTTAAATCTGCCGTTTACAAAGGCGTGCGGAACTGTCGGAACAGTTTGCCTGGCCGTTTCATTCGATCGTTTGCTGGCGCGGCGCTTTGAGCGCGCTCAGAAATACCACCGCGGTTTATAAACGGCGAAAGAATCGAGGAAGTCCTCTTTCAAACGTTACCGTCTCCGGTGTCAGCCGCGAAACACGCGACGCGCTCATTTTGAAACCCGAAATCGCGCGGAGATCGCGAAAGCATTTGATCGATTCGAATAGAGCAATGTCGAGAGACATTCGATACTGTTGTTTCTCGATGACGTATTCACTGTCCGTTCACATTGTCGCTCGCAGAAATATGTAGACACTTGCCATTTCGACGTCACTAAATTCTTTCGCAAATACATACGCGGCTAGTTCAAAAAGTCTGCGTGAAAATTTATTTATTTAGTGTTGCATAATTTCATCGTGTCTTTCGATCTGCACGATCGAATTTTATTACGAATCTATATCGGAATTGGTAAAACTATAGAACAAATTGAATATGAAGAATCTTATTTCACGTAAATCATTTTTACTGGAACTGAATGCTGTAAAACGATTTTAGGAATTGCCTTTGCTTCATTTGTTCAATGAAAATAAAGGACAAATAGATTGTATTGTATGATATATATGCACAATTGGTCAAACTTATTAACTTTCGTATGTCCCGTTTAAAAATTAACAAAATGTCTACGTATTTTTGAGCGGTACTGTACGTTTCACTGAACTTCTCTAAATTTTAGCGGGATTATAATGTGACACCGTCGCGACCCGATGGATTTTCACCGAGAATTGTCTCTTTTTTCTTTTTCTTCCTCCTTCCCTTTTTAAGAATTTATATCCGGTCCTTTTATGCTTTGAGACGTTTGAGCTAACCGTGAAAAAAGATAGGATCTCTGTGGCGGTTCTCGCGCATTCGGCTGGCCTGAAAGGTCGTTGAGCTTCCGTCTGGCATTCTCGTTCTTAACTCTGCACTTCGGAACGCACGAACCCGTAAATTTCACTTGAAATCTCTTCCTTTGCTCGAAACCCACGCGAAAAAGCCACCACCTGTCTCGAAAATTCGCCTCTTTAACTCAGTTTCAGCGCGAATTCTACCGAGTAGAATTGCAATTTATTAACGAGCAGATCGAATGGAGAGCAATAGCTTGCTCGTGAAAATTTTAACCATCGAGTGACCTCTCTTCACGTAGTTAAACTATCAAGAAAAAACGATACGAAATAATGAAGAATAGGATCTATAGTGAAACAGAGAAGTTGTAACGAAGAGCTATGAATCCCAGTCTCGATAAAATAATACTCGAGACATGTTTGCCATGTCTGCCGCAGAGATCCTGAGACAGAGAATATCAGCTCATTCTGTAACCATCGAGTCTCTAACCATCTAAGTTCAACAGAGCTTTGTTCAAGTTTCGAAGCTTCAACTCATTACACTCGCTTTATGATCCGTAACGTATAGGAAGTGTAACGTTAGAAATTTCGGGCCGGACGAGATACCAGAAGTCGAAACGCACACTTCCACGAGATAAATTCGTCAACTGCGGCGAAATTCATAGTTGTGACCCAGAGTTTTATACCCTCGATGTGTAATAGTGTCCCGATTGTATTTGATCGGAAGCGAGACACGCGTCTACGCCATTGCAGAGGTGTGTTTCGTGAGTTCATCGAGTGATTGTTTATCGTATAATTTTATCTGACGATGAGTCGTGAGACTTAACGTGGCTATTAAACGAAAGTTTCGAAATTCTACCGTGATTCGCTCTCCAACTGGTTAATAGATTCTGCCAGTTGAAACTTTGTATTTGCTTATCCAACTTATAGGCTGTGCTTGAGATTGCTCCGTTTACCGAGTTTGCCATTAACGCGATACTAGCGCCATGAGAATGGTAACTTCTACTGTTCGCAGGAAGGCAACGTGATAATTTGCTGTTGATTCTCTGGATTTTGATACTACAATTAAACTGTCACATCAATTTACAATTAAACTTTGATACGATGTAATTGAGAATGGAAATAATCCGTTGGATCGAGAGATGTAAATTTGTTTCGTAATGGCTGATGAATTGGCAAAATTTTATATAAAAGTCGAAGGTATAATCAGTCAGACAAGTGGTAAATTAATTAAACTTCGAATTTTAAAAGTTCAACGTGGATTTGAAAATTTTATAGATTATAGATGATATTTTGTTAAAAAGACGGTTCTCTTGTCTGATCAACGTTACGGTTCTTTATTGAGGGTGAAATTTCAAAATTTGCAAGAAATTTCGACAAAAAACGGATTCCCCCCGTCGGTCAATCGGTTACGAAGAGTAAGAACGCGACGAAGCTACTTGCCGGAGCTCTAAGGAGCCGTCCACACAGTGTCACGACCAATCCCCCTAAAAGAAGTTCCTTAATCTTCATCAAACTCTTAAAGAAGGCCGCGGCCCGGGGAGAGACAAGAACCTCCGCTCTTGGAGCATCATCGGAATAATGAACTCTTAAGTGTCCACTATTGAGAAAAAACCGGTCGATAACTCCGACGTGCTTTTATTAAGATCCTTCACTGATTCTCCCCTCCTTCTCCTCTCCCCCTACGCCTCCTCCACGTGACGTCTAAATGCATCCGCCGGATTCCACTTTGCGAAAGTAGCTGCGACAATTTCCACTTGTTCTCCTTGCTTCGTCTTTGACCCCTCACTCTATTTCCCTTTTCAATAACTCAAAACTGAATCTAATTTAATTCTTATTTAAATTTCCATCGCTGATCATGTCAGGTTCTACTAATTTTCAGCACTCGATGCAAGTAATACTATTTTCAATTTTCAAGCAAATTTCAAAGGGGAAAAAATAAATAATACCTGAGGAATAGCCATAGCAATGTCTCGTTACTTTCGTTCGAACTCGAGAAATGTCTCTTTATGGCAGGCTTTTTCAAACGCGTTCTCGTCCTTTCTACTCATTTGTTTGCTCGTATCGCGAGCACACTTCTTCACGTTCTCGCCGCTGTTCTCCCTTTCTTCGTTTGTCAGGATACAAGTACCCCGTGTAATCCTCAGCCGTAAATCGGGATTAAAGTTGGCGCCGTTTCACGTCGTCGTGGCGAGCGTTGCCCGATGAACAAGCAGGAGGACAGCCACTTTGCGATCGTCCGCGTAACTGGAGGAACGATCGCGATCTCGTGTTCGTGCCTCGTACAAATATTTTCTTCGTTATTTCCAAGCCTCAATACTTTAAAATAATTCGCAAGACTGACGTTAAATTCTGTTCGAATTTTCATAATTTCGTTCTCGATGGACGTTTCGAAATAGACTCGAATGCTTTGCTTGCAAGTTTATTATTTACGGGGTGGCCCGTAGGCTATGATTTGATCGGCATCGTCGCGAAGGTATCACCGCCGAGTGGAAAACGCGGTACTTTTGTTGCGAGAAAAAGTGTCCGGCTATTAGTAAGTTTAAAAGGAGAGTAACAGGCACCGGGTAAATTGTCGCCACGGGCGTCGTTCCTTTCTGCAAACTGTTCTCTGTCCTCTTGGTATAATTAATATCGCGACTCGGATCGCCAAGTAATTAATAAACTAATCTGCAGAATATACCGATGAAGTTTGTCATTTAATTAACGTCGTAATTGATATTACGTTTGGTAAGGTTGAAATGACGGAGCATCGAATCGTTAACAAAGCCTCTCTTGATGTCTTTTCCTTTTTATCAATTCTGTTTACATTGCGGAAGAATTTCAAACACAGAAAGAGAGAGAGAGAGAGAGAGAGAGAGAGGAAAAGAGATCGACTAGCGTAGAAAACGTAGAGCTTAACTTGGCTCGCGTGGTGTATGTTAATTATTTTCCAGCGTGTCTCGCTGGAAACCGATGGAAATGTCACGATTTAATGAACATGTTTTCGAATAGCTGCGTGGTTAAATACGCAATCGAAAACCGGAAGGCGGCTATTCTACTCTACGATTGCGTTATCGATTCTCTTTTCTCTTTCTCGATACAACGTATTTAAACCGTTCGATCGACTTGCACCCTCTCCACGTTTCGTTTCGTCGACGTTCCACTTACACCCAATGCGATTCCCAGCATCTATTTCTTTCCTATTTCCGTGAAATACTTCGATTGTCGAGCATGAAACGACGGATTTCACAAGCGTGTGAAATTATTCGGAATTATTAAAACGTCAGTTTGAAATTTGAAGCTCGCTGAATAAAACATGATCGGTGTTCTGTCATTCGTTTTGTTACAAAAAGCGGTAGATCACGCATTAAAACACGAATGAACATCGAATTGGAGCGTGCCATTTTATAAAACTCGAAACTTCGAACTAGCAATGTAAAATTTGTTTCTAACATTAATACAAAAAATATAAGGGAACAGCATTGATCAAAGGGCCACATTAAGAAAATGAACGATCCGCCATTCGCGTGGTGAACTTCAATTAAAAAATAAAACTATGATGAACTATAATCGAATAAAAATTCATCACATAATAGTTATAACATTCTTCCGCCATTTCATTTGCAATAATATCGAATAATATCGTTCCATTAATTACAACACGGGGAGAATTTTTTCCTCCGCGTCACTTTCCCCTGGATATTAGAACGATGAATTCCTGTACAAAAATCTACTCTCGTTAACTCGGTGACCAATCGGACAAGTCAGAGACCTCGTGCGCTGCATTTCCAGACCGCTAGATCTTAGATAACTGCGATAGAATGTAAAAGCAAAACGTATCTAGAGTTCTAGTGCTTTCTCCTAGATTAAACGTCCACCAAGCAGCCGTTTGGCCCTTCGCTTCCTCTTCCTGCCCTCGCCACTCTTATCTATTCTGTGTGCACCCAGGCTTCTTCCTGCTCCTCTCTCTCTCTCTCTCTCTCTCTCTCTTTCTTTCTGTTCACCCCCTCGTCTTTAAAATCATGTTCCCGGTTCCATAGACTGTGCTCAGCTTTTTAAAGGTTCAATTGTCCGTGGATACGTCTCTGCTCTCCAGTCGACATTCTTGTTGCCCATCGTCGTCGCCGAGATTCGCCAGAGAGAAAAAAAAAACGTTACTCCACCCTTTCTCGTGCGACGCTCTTGAGACGAATCTACCTGACGTGGTCTACTACGCGACGTGCGTCCTCACGGAAATCGAGGCTTATCACCCCAAGAGATTGTCGTCCCACGAACTCGTGAATTACGCCGCTTGCGCGACGGTGGCTGGTTGGATTACGTTAAAAGGAGCATCTTCTTACGAATTATCGTGTACAGTGCGTCAGCTATCCTCTTGCTTTCAACCATCAACCGTTATCGCAAGTCGAAGAATCATTTCAGAAATATTTTTCGCGTTCGAATCTCGTCTTCGTTTCCCCCGGTTCAAACCCACTCCAAAGAATTTCTACAAGTTTGATGGAGATGGTAAATTTTCTAACGACAGAGAATTCAAAGTGACACGTGGAATGAAAACGTGGAACATTCTGTGGATGATAATACCGTCTCCGAGAGGAAGTCTCTGGACAGAAGAATACATCAAACTATGCAAACTTCAATTTCACAGCTCGTCGGGAATTAAAATTTATTCTTCTCATTCCCAATTTTTTCACCCCGTTTGAAACTCAACAAAGAATTGTAGGCAAGTTAGTTTCGAACACGAGCAATTAATCACATTGGATCTAAACTTTGAATTTATAATTTTATTATTCGCGCGCGGATCCAATGAGGCAACGCTCAACGAGATGAATGAATTTGTTTGCAAAAACTTTCCCCCGGAACTCGCTGCGGAGGTTTCCCAAGGTTGCAGGCCGCAGATGCGCATTCGAAAAGGATTTTTCCACGCGCGTGTCTAATTAATATTATACACCTCAGCTGCGCGCCGGTGCCGCCGAGGAGGAGAGGATTTCCAGGAGCGAACGTTGAAGGGATGTAGAAGAGACTCAGAAACGTGGAATTTAGAAAGATGGGCGTGGAAGGGGAACGCGCGTGAGCGGTGAAAAATGCGCCCGCGTCCCAGCATCTCCTCCAGTTCCGCCGGGGAAATTTCCTTCCGCGAAAACTTTAATTACTTCCTAGGGATTCATTACTCGATGCTAATAGACACGTGTTTCCGTTCGTTCGTTCGTTCGTTCGTTTTTTTTTCTTTTCTTAATTTTTTAACGTTTCCCCGGGATATGAATATTGCTCGTCACGTGCCAACTTTTCGCTGGGGCGCTGTGTTATTTCGCTGACACTGATTTACAAGCTCCTGTCGAGGCTCCTCTCGCGAATGTTTGCCGATTTGCGAAAAATGGAACGAGTGAAAATTCTGTTTTCGTACACAGAAGAATAAACGTGGAATAATGAATGCGACGTGCGATGGTATATTGTAAATATTAAATGGTTGGTAAATATTAAACACTTTGGTATTTTTGGTATTTTTTAATACTTCATATTATCCGCCATTCATAGTTTCCTGAGATTTTAAGAAATATCTACCATGTTCTGATATCTGTCTGATCTAATCTTTATTCAATAAGATCTATTTTAAACTGAAGTATACTTTAAATATTAAACTAACGTCTGCAGGATTTCATTATTATTATTCCAAGTATGCTGTTTATACTTCGAATGTTACAGAATCGACTTTAAATACATCGTGAGTATGTGCGATTGTACAAACAAGATACGAGGTGACCATTTAGTATTCATGATATAACGTAGTAATTAAACTGCGAATTTTTCTGCGCATTCGTATTTTAAAAATTATAATTTGAGATTGTTCTATCGTCTATATCAAATATTATAAAAAGCATTTTCATACTTTGTACATTTTTTTGTGTTATACTCATCGTCAGTCTGTGTTTGTGTGAAAATTGTCGTTTATACATATCAAGAAAGCAGTCGTTTTCAAACTCTCAGTCCGCTACTGTGGCTCAGTCGATACAGCCGCAAGTAGAATAAACCATTCGCGGTCAGACGCAAAAATCCGTACGTGATGTCGTTCAGCCGGAGTAATTGAAAGTATTCTGGTTATTCGCGCAGGACGCAACTAATGGACGTGAAACATGTCAAACTATGCATATATTTTACCGTTCCATTAGTTTTTACCGCCGCCATATTAGCAAGAATAATAAACCGGGTGACGTCGAGTCGTTAGCAATTACGGCGTCGATAAATTTCGCGAATCAACGGAGTAATAATGTATGAATATTAATACCTACATCAACTATTTTGTCCATGCGCGACGCCAGTTTATGATTTCCGTATTTAGGATTTAATGGACTATTAATGCAACACAATTTATTACGTTCCATTGAAAAACAATAAACATTTCTGCAACGCCGGCTCTATTCACTTTAACGTTGCCAACATCAGGCTGCATTTTCGTAAATCGACCTTTCACGCTGGAATAACGTTATACCTTTCACTCGTGTTAATCACTGAAAAATGTCATTTCGTAGCNTATTAATACCTACATCAACTATTTTGTCCATGCGCGACGCCAGTTTATGATTTCCGTATTTAGGATTTAATGGACTATTAATGCAACACAATTTATTACGTTCCATTGAAAAACAATAAACATTTCTGCGTAACGCGTGCAACGCCGGCTCTATTCACTTTAACGTTGCCAACATCAGGCTGCATTTTCGTAAATCGACCTTTCACGCTGGAATAACGTTATACCTTTCACTCGTGTTAATCACTGAAAAATGTCATTTCGTAGCTGTTACATGAAGGAAGGATCAAATTTAAGTAGAGTAACGTTTCAATGATCAAACAATGAAAATTACGATAATCTGCGAAAGTATTGAAGTGACGTTGAAACTGGTTTTAAATTTTATCGATATTACCTTGACAGCATTGCCTCGTTGCAATAACAACAAAATTTCTTTTCGATTTTTTCCCACCCCTTCGAAACTATATTTTGAAATTTTATTAGCACTGTAACGAGACACGTTAATTACGTCGGATAAATTTAAATTTAATATTTTACAATATACGTACTCCACTTTGAAAATCTATAGAAATTACATTACATTCCAGAGTATACTGTATTCGATTACTAAATGAGAGTTTCACGAAACAACACACCGAAACATGATTCCCAACGTTTTTCGTAATTTCGTTTCGCAGAAATAGAAAGTACCCGCAATCTCTCAGTGTTGAATCAAAGTCAAGGAACCATTCGGTCTGCGAGGAATTGTTATTATTTGAAACCATGAAACTTTTATCTTCCACTGTTTTGTCAACAGTTGTTCTAATACCACTGAGAATTAAAATGGCAACGGTATTCCATAAATTTATTACTGTAACCCCATTGCGGCGAATTTGCATTCTTCCGGCATTCCCTAAAGTACACTGCGCTCGCCACACAGTGCAGGAGACTTTTGAATCGCCGGGCATTTTTCCGTATCGGCGATTCGTCGTTGCTTGTGGCCGTCGCGGCGGTATTTTCCCAGCGAATAAAACTGAACGTCCGAATAGAGTACAATGCGTTTATTAATTTCGGCCCGTTCGACCATGAAGTATTGTACACTCGGCATTTGCATACTTCGATAATCCGTTAGTCATCGAAGTGTGGAGTTATAGCAGGCAGAGGCGGCCGGCAGCGCCTCTCGCAAACCGCCGGCCGGATCGATCGATTTTCAATTAGCTTCAATTAGACCGCCGCGGTAGCTAGCGGAAATTTCGCATAGCGAGACCACCGAGCACGGTTTTACGTCTGATCCACGAATGCGAGCCGATGACGGGCGGGCTCGAGCGGAACGCCTGGCAAAAGAAACGATCTCGTTTCGGCCAGGTCCGAACTTTGGACCGACCGATTTTCGAACAATTATAGGCGCCGGCCCACCGAATTCGTCGTCAAATTATTCTGCCGTCAAATTTTTCTTTCTTCTCTATTTTTTTTCTTTTTTATTTTTTCTCCACCGTACCACAGTCTCCCTTTTCCTTTTTTTTTCTTTTTCTCATCGATCGCTGCATCGCACGCGCAGAGATTTTTTTTTTATACAGGGGGATATTTTTCCTCCCCCATAAATGCCATAAATGCCGCGATACGCGTTTTGTTCTATTAGCAGCTTTCAGACAGAATGACGTATAGTGATTATTCAGACGACAGTGAGTGAATAACGGTCGCGCTTCGTTCTACCACTTCTGCGCGGCAGGTCACTGTTCTACTAGAGAGCGTAACACTTTTTTACGAGATACGAGTCGAATATAATACGAATGAAAAATGTTCGCCGCACGTATGAAAGTCAATGGGCGAAGAATTTATCGAACTGTCGATAGAGCTGGCGCACCGGGTGCGTTTCATTCTGTGCTTTCGTATTCGCGTATTCGAAATACGGATACACGTACACACGGTTGCACGGGTGAAATTCCTCGAGTGAAATTTGCCAGGAACAAGGAGACTCCTGTCTGTGTTTCGATTCCACCGTGAAACGTTCTTATGAATACATCACGTACGAGCGTACTTCATGCGAGAGTTTTTGAAATTTCATCGAACCTGCCAGATATAATTTGGAACAGAGGGGAAATTGTACGTAGAAAATTGTTCTCTCGATTAAGTATCGCAGAGTGCATCGTATCTAATATTCAATGCATTTCTGCGGTTTTAAAATTCCGCGAGGTAACATGGTTATCTAAAAAGCATCGTAAAGCCAAACGATTGCGTTCCTTCAAAGCGTTTTATCCAAACAATAAGTCTGTAACGTATACGATACACTCGGAATAAATTTCCATCGTCTTCAGCCTTCGATTCCATTCGCTTTTCTCTTTCACGATGTAATCCACGATATAATCCACCGATAAGACGAGTTCAAAGTTTAAACATTGCGCGGTGAGCCGACGCAACGCGAGTAATTAAATCAAACCCACTTGCTACCCTTCCTTGGCCCCGACACTTTGAAACGATCAAATAATTATACATTCAAAATTCGCGGGGCCGCTGATGGTCAAACGAAAGTGGCCGTTCGTTCGTTAAGAGGCGCAAGTTTGTTGATTGCTCAAAATTCGACGGTTCGAGCAATCAGCATTATATTGAAGGGACAATGGATTCGCTGGAGGTGGAGGAAGAGGTGGAGAAATGGCCGGGGCCAGGCGAGTGGTAGTTATTCCTAGTTCGATGGAGGGTCGGCCGAAGTGGCGTACTGACTGCAGTTTAGATAATGGCAGGCCAAGTTCATTAGCATGGTCTGGTCTAAAGGGTCCTATCACTGTTCTCTCGAAAGCCTCTGTCTCCCGCTTGCTTATACACCCACACGCGCGCCAGAGAAAGAGAGAGAGAGAGAGATAAGTGTCATCCTTCTCTGCGGTAATAACGATCCGGTTGTCATCGAATATCGGCCATGGTTTTCGCGTTTCGTACCTTAATCGTCCGAATGAAAGATTCAAGCCTCATCTGCCTCGTATCGTCAGCCCTCGATGTTTTATTCAGCCGTCTCACCCGGCTATCAAGAATGTGTTGCGTTTCAACATTCCTTTTGAACAGGTGACATTGTTTCCCGCTCTTCCCTCTCTTCCGTTAATTCTCCCCCGAATCTCGTTATCGTGACCAGTGGCAATTAGAAACGCTAAACGCGAATCCATAGCGATAATGACACTTTGATCTCTTGAGGACAGGGATATTCGATATTTAATCCAACATGTTGAAATCGATTTTGCGATTACTTTTTTGCGGGTGGAGAACGATTTACCCACGAAAATCCGTAAGTACTCGCAACAATTTGAATTTTGACACACTTCACGTTATTTCACGTGATAAATGTTACCAGAGCATTGGCAGATGTGAACAATGCTTTAATTGATTTAATCTGTTATTAATATCACATATCAATCGATACGAATCGAGAATTGAATTACAATTACCGCACGTGTTGTATTATTGTTATACTTATGATTTTCGATGCACACATGGCGTCTATCTATTCTATCCGGTGTAATTCTTCTTCCATGTGCTTTTGCCGCGATACGTTTCGCGGAGATCATCTAATGGAACATTTTAGGATAAAAGCACACTTTTCATTCTACAATATTATCCAGTTACGATTTTCCTCGATCTGATTTCAACCGATTCTGGAGATTATCAGCATATATTTACAAGATCGAAGACTATCTAGAAATGTCAATGATCACCGTAGTGGTCGACGTCAATTAATAAATGTGAATTAACTCGTCAAGGTTGAAAGTTAAAATAACTTTCTCGTTATCGGGAGGGTTAACGAGAGTAGAACAATAGAATATCGCGGATCTCGTTCGGTGAAATCACAGCGAGCATTAAAGGCACTATTCGAGGCGGAGGAGAGAGAGAAAGAGAGAAGGACGAGATTAAGGGTTAACGAAAGACGCTTATCGTCTTTACGCCCCTCGCATTCGCAGCTTTTACGGCCACTCGTACTCTTAGATGCATCGGCGTGCGGCTGCACTTAGGTCCTTTTCACCCATTACGCCGCATTGTGACATGATTGTCCGCCATGTGCGCATTATTGGCGAAGAACAATGGCCATGGCAGATTGAAACGGTTAACTGAAACTTCTGCCTCGGAGCGTATTCATCTGATACTGCACGCGAGGACATCCCGCAACCTTTTTAATGACCGCGATGATGATGGCGCTTAGGGGCGAAAGGATTATCGCGATGCTTCCGATACTATCAAAGTATAATAATATTATGGGTGATTTTATAAGTAATTTCGTTTTCTTTTTTTTTCAAATTTAATAAACATCTAGTGACAATAATTTAATTCTAGTTAAATATATTAGTGTCCTTACTGTTAAATTATATTATAGATTATTATTATAATCTATAT
>NIPQ01107477.1:0-16124 GCA_002806875.1 Lepidotrigona ventralis hoosana | reverse complement strand
AATTTTTTTTTTTTTTTTTTTTTTTTTTTTTTTTTTGTTACACGATTCGATATTTTTTTCTGCCGGTGATTTTAAGTGATTCGCGAACGCGCAAAAATTGTGCAAAAAACGAAAGCTCCAAGAGTGTTGCCTGGTATTATTGTTCGAATATTTATTGTAAATTATTATTATTATTATATTTTTATAATGTGGATTATCATACATGTATAGATTTATTATAGTAGTTACTGTAGAGTTGATTATTTAACACGAAAGATGACAATAAATAATTAATACTATTAAATATTCTATTCAAAATAACTCATACAAAATAACTCAGTTTATTAATTGTAAGAATTACCTTGGCAACAATTATTTACGCTTGTTTAAAAATCCAGAAAACACATATTTATTTAGACACTTATTATAAATGACGAATTATTATCATCAATATTTCACTAATTGCAAATACTATCGTTTTAAAATTCTATTAGAATTTATTGTAAAAATTCGATTGAAATTTATCATAATCTAAATTCAGGGGAAATATTCAAATTCATTCCTTTCTCATACATATTCAGCGAAATATATATATACTTGACTGGTACATTTCCGAAAACGAAAACTCTTGGCAGCCAGTTTTACGTCAATAACTCAGTTACCTAACAACAGGAATTCGCAAAATCGATCTGACCTTTAAACTTTATTGTAGCCCGCACTATGGCTGAAAGTTACCACCGAAACTGTATCTCACTGTGTCAGAATATAAAGCTGTATGAAAGTATGCGCATGCATATTCGAAGCTCACAGAAGAGAGCATTTTTACGAAGTTTTTTTTCGTGCATTTTCGAATTTCCAGGAAGAACATAAATGGCACCGAAATGGAAGAAAGTTGCTATATACTTTTTTTTGTTTCTTTATACATTATTATAATTAACGCTATCTAACAGTGATGAATTTACAATTTTTTAAAAGGCTTCAAAATCATTTTCACGAATATTCGAGATATTATTATAGTTGACAATGGAACTACCAAACTTAAAGGTTAAAGTCAAAGTGACTAAACCTCTAATTATTCTGATTTATAACTAGTAACAATTGGACTAATAATGATAAATAATAATTTATAATTTTCCTAGCTTTATATAATATTTCTGCATATTGTGTGAGATATAATAAAATTAATCTGCAAAATGTGTGAGAGTAAGAATAAATTTAGAGTGACAACTACACAATTATGAAATGATAAAATTAGTAATAGTTGTGTGAAACATGAAAAAAGTATGAAATCAGCATTTTGCTATATAAAAAGTCACAGAATTATGAAACTGTAGAATCATAGAAATACATCGAAATAATATACTGAACATAATGACAATTGTAAAATTATAGCGATAAAAATAACAGCTGTCCTGGAAATACCAACGAGTTATAAATTTTGAAGAATTAAATCAAGTAAATTTACAAGTAACAACAACAATGTATACAAAATGAACAAACAAAGATATTCCCACAAAGACAAAGTTTGCCATCATCATTAATTTCACTTAATCTCACAGCTGATCCAACGATGATGAATAACAATAACGGGGAGCCTAATTGTATGACTCAAACGAGACTGTATAACCTTCGAATTATGCGTCCCGTGCTTCATCTACCTTTATGTTGCTGCAATTATGGTAGCAAGTAGTTTGCTCGTTGTCATTCCCAGAATATTTATCTTGCTTTTGAAACAGTTTCGACAAATGAACGCAGAGTGGTGGGCTGAAGTGGCAGACCGAAAAGCTAAACGCAAAGAAGGTTAAGTAAGTCTGAAGAGGGCACACAAAAAGGAATCAGGGCCTTTCAGAATTACAACTGTTGGACGCAAACACAGGTGAAACGTGCATCATTAGTAACAGAAAATTCTCGCGGAACGTCCCGTTTAATTTAATAATTAAACCATGTACATTGTGATTCGACTACCAGATTACTAATTTCTAGCACCAAACATGTTCGTACTTTGAACAGATAACAATTAAATATAATGGATACTTTCACGTATTTCGTGTTTCATTTTAATGTTAAATATTTAGTTAAATGGAATAAAATTTGAAAAAAATTAAATAATTAAATATGATAATAATTAAAATAGTGGGGAAATAAAAATAAATGGTGAAATTTTTTTTTTCTCGTATTAAATATTATAATATCTAGTATTTTTGGACATTTTACAATATATATTTCTGTGCGTGTAATTTCGCACAAATGCGTAGAAAAATCAACAATATATCTAACAATGAAAGCCAACCAATTAATATTAAATTTAAATTTACCAAGTTTTAATTTAAATTAATTTAAATTGATTGAAAGCAATCTGTATCTGCCAGAATAATAATTGCAACAGATTGGTAAAATTTTTTTAGGAAATATTTGAATTTTTAGAAATTTTTGTGCAAATAAAATCAATGAAATGTTATTTGTGTTAAAACTTTTAGTGTATGTTTAGTTTTGCTTATCACAGCATAAAAAAAAAAAAGAAATAAATTCACAAGAATCTTGATGATGAATTGAAAAGAAAAATAAAATTCGCGAAAATCCTAAAATTTTCAATAAACAGTTTTATATTACTACAGTAGTATATTTATTATTTTTATAATAAATTTATCGTCTCTTTGTCTAAACCAGTGTTGATCTAAGCTTCATTTATCGGAGCGAAAACTCCTCTCGTGATATTAATAAATTAACAGTAAACTCCAAAGAAGCGAGAATTCGTTCTAATTGGAATTACTAAATAGATTGCAAACGTTCGTTCGATTTCGAATGTTTGCAAATGCAACTAAGGAAATGGAACCTAAATAGGGATTTGTTTGCTCCGTTAAATATTGAATTGCAACCGGGGGAATGGAAAGGAAATATTTGAAGGTACAATAGAACCTGAATTTTCATTATGTGTTCCACCCTGGCATTCCATTATCTGAACAGAAATTATTTACCAATAATAAATGCCTCCTCGCGTGTTTATATAAAATTAAATTATTTTACAAACATGTGTTACAATGTGTGCGTGATACCTCCCGTCTGCAAGAAGATTTACTAAATTGTGAAATACAATTATAATACATTGATGAACTACAGATTCTGAATAAATGCAGATTATAATTTTATGATGAATCAACACTGTCTTAATTAGATTATAATAACTTGCAACTCGATAAAATTAAATTACAACTTCATGTAGCTATAATTTCAGTTTTAAACTGCAGTGTATAAAATACGATGTTTAATTCTGTAACAAAAGTATTCTAATTGCAAAAAAAAAACTTACTGAAACGTACGATGCAATTATGACACTAACGTTCAATTTTGTAATGCAATTTCTAAATTTCTAATTTGAATCTTGACAGTTTTCGAGAAAAGAGAAGAAGTATCCTAAATTTCCAGCTCATCGCATGATGTAAGAAAAAGTCATCTTTAAAAAGAACAACTGAGATTGTAAAACAAGATCAAGCAGATTATTATTTGACTTTCTTTTACTAAGTTCACTGTACTTATCACAAAGAGACTATACTATTTACTATACTCTACACTATGATATTATTATAATACTATACTCTAATATTGCTATTATTTACTATATTACTATACTCTACTATTATATTACTATGCTCTATACTCTGTGCTTATACTCTATACTATTATATTACTATACGCTGTGCTCTATACTCTATACTATCATATTACTATACTCTGTGCTCTATACTCTATACTATTATATTACTATACGCTGTGCTTATACTCTATACTATTATATTACTATACTCTGTGCTCTATACTCTATACTATTATATTACTATACTCTGTGCTCTATACTCTATACTATTATATTACTATACTATTATATACAGAGTATGTCAAAATAATACGCACAAGTAGGGAATGATTCCTTGAGAAAAGAAAAGAAAAAAAAAATGTAGAAAAAGTGTAGAATAAAATTCATCAAGCAGACTATACATGACAGAGAAGAATAACTAACAAGAGGTTATTTTACATGCGAAAGTAAGCAAAAAATGTAATAAAAATTGAAGCGAAAAATTTAACAAAGAAGTAAAAGACGCAATAAAAATTTATTTNGAAACAACTTCAAAAAAAAAAAAAAAGACTAAAGAAAACTAACAGCAGAGGTGTCAAAGTGAAGGCGTCAAAATTCACCTCAGATATTTGAAATGAGACGAATTGCACGAATTCTTTAATTATTGTGTGATCACAACAGAGACTAAAAATGTAGAAAATTTTCCATCTTTGTACACAAATACATAAACTTGAACCGGTGAACGCTTTGATGCACCAGCGAGAGGTGTGGCTGGCACGTGAACGTCGTCGCGAATTACATACGCCAAGGTGTATACGTCACCATCTCGCTTTGCATTCTCCTCTCGGAGAGCAGTAACAAGAGTAGATGGTCTCGTTGCACGGGAGCTCTGCCTGTCGATTCGGATTGCACGCTCTTGCACAGAAATCGAGTCGTCCGCCCCAACCCGACAGTTATTAACGCCCGACAGTTTATTTATCAACGTCCAGGTGACTTTACTCGTCGCCTCGGTTCAGTTAGTTCAAAGTCGACTGGACCCATTAAGTCAACCGAACGCGACGTGTTATCGTTAATTGTCAATTTGCAGCATCAAATTCTGATTCTATTTCTCGAAATTCCAAGGAATCCAAGAATATTTCTCCTTTTTTTTTTTATCATTATTGCATTCTGTAATTTTTATATATATTTATGTGTTTATGAATATATTTACATCCATGTAATTATACGTAATGATATATTATATACAGAGTGGATCATTTAAAACAGTGAATTTCTTCCCCCACCATGAAAATTAGTTGCTACTCTATTTATTCTATTTTATCTTCTCTACCTATCTTTCTTTAACTTCAACAGCTACAGTAAAAATATATATATATATACCTAATACGAGTATTGTAGTCGCGACACTCTCGAAGCAGTGAAGAGATCGATGTGGTGGAGGGGATAGCGCTAGCGGTCAGAAAAGTGGGGGCAACCCACACGCAGCCGCCAGTTAACCACCTCTGCACTAATTGTAAGTCAACTGAACGCGACGTTTCATCATTAACTATCAATTTGCAGTATCAAATTCTACTCTATGTTATCAAATTCAAATTCTGATCATGTTTTTCCTAAGATTCCAAGACTTCGATCGATATTTATTTATCATTATTGATTACATATATCTATCTATAATTGTTTATTATAGATGTTTGTGTCTATATAATTATATATATAATGATATATTATATACAGGACGAACCACTAAAAAAATTCTTTTAGTTGTATGAAAATTTAATCTATTTGAATTTAATTGGCACGACAATAAATACAATTGTGAGATTAAATATTAAAATATATCGAAATATTCTTCATATTTGTACTTTACGCTATATATATTTTATATTACAGCATTTAATCAACGCAATGAAAAATTGAGAGATAAACCTTATTTCACAATTTGTTGCGAAAAAACACGAGAATGATCAAGGTTTAACAAATTTTCATTAAAGTTTTAAAATTCGAAGAAAATGTGTCAGGATGAATAAAAGAGATATGATTATAGGTAGAAATGGATTTTCCCCAGGGATGTACGTGATTCATTTATTAAACAACTTTGAATAAAAAATTCAAAGAGCGAAGGGATAAAGATTTATTAAGAGAAGAGGGAAAAAGATAGTTCATAAGGAGAAAAGAGATTGAGAAATGATGTATTCTATTACAAGAACAAAAGCAGCTCTGTTTATAACGAAGTCTCGTAAGGATTCATTAATTAGGTACTGAAGTGCGGATTTTTACGCAAATTTGTATTTTCAGAAGCAGAGTCTAGAACACTGTTAATATAAAATATAATATAAAAGAAACAAAATAAAATAATAAAAAAATATATGCATTATTATAATCCTTGTATTATTTATTTCTAATAATATTAATTATTGATTATAATAAAAATTGAATGTAATAAATATTGATTATGATAAAAAATGATTTAATGTTAATCACTTTATATTTTATATTATATTATTATATTACATTTTATATTATAAAATACTTTATATTATACATAATATAATTATTATATTAGTACATAATTATATAAGTTTCAAATAAAATCCTCGTTCATTTCTTGATTTACTTCGTTATTTAATCCTTCATGTAATTTATTTTCACCTTGCTTGTTTCAAAACATAATGATGCAAAGAGAGATTCACAAAAGTACCTTTACCACGTAATCCTGACATTTTTTTATTTACGTAAACCGTGACATTTTGCTGGATGTGATTTCCTTGATACGAAACGACTTTTGCTCGGTCAATTTATTTTTCACTTGGAAATCTTAAAGATAATAATGTCTTTTGATATATTTATTATTCCTCATATATAATCTCAGTTACATATTTTCTTCCAATGTATAATTAAATGTTTCTTCAATCGACAAACCAAATACAATGTTTTCTCTTCTTTCAATTATTATTTCATTTTACATTACGTCAACAAATAATAATAAATAATAATAATTAATTTATTTATTGCTCTCTGTCTAATATCAACTGATTGCGATTTCTATACAATTACTATACAATTTCTCTCCTTTTTTTCCTACAAATGATCCAATTTTATGACACAGTTATGTATGCAAATGTACCAAAAAATGGAATATATATTTCTTATGTAATGAAATGATAGCCACAAATGTAGTGCATGTAAAATTCGATCGATACAATCTACGTCAATCGTGTATCTATTATAATCTAAAACGATATTAGGCTCTTCAGTATACACGTGTACTGTGATGTTAGCGTGATATTTCAATACACTTCGCCGAACAGGAAGTATGCATAGTAACAAGTCGAACAAATTTCCAGTCATTTATCTCGCCCATGCATGTGATAAAGAAAAAGAAATTTAGTGTAGCAAGAAGACTAAAATTAGAAATAATTACCGTGTTTATATTATGTAATATAATAACAATTATTATTATTATATAATATATTTTAATTTCAATATTCGTTCGTAGATATTAAAATTATATTTGTTTAATATAATTACTGTGTATAATAATAAGTAAATTATTTTACATGTTTAACTTTAAATAAACATTTTATGCTTATTATATCAAATATTCAAGTTGATTAAGTATTACTTAATTGAAGATTGTAAGACAGAATAATATTATAAACAATTGTAAAAATGTTCTGAATGGACTGAGATTCAAAATAAAAAAATTTAAAGTGAGAAGAATTTAAAGAATTTAATGTGAAGATTTCTTTTGCCTATTAAAAAATCATAATGAGTATTCTACTTCAGATATTTTTAATATTAAACACGTTTAAGTGCAAATTATAACGTTTAAAAAAATTTAACACTTTTTCCAAGACTAATTTGTGAAAAAATGACGTGTAACAATATTCAATACGACTTTACCATTTTTTTAAATTTCAGAGAAGAAAAGTGAAACGTCAATAACACATAAATTAACCGAAATGGCTCGTTTCTCATTTCCGCACGAAATGAATGCATTATTAATTCGGTAAAAAAAAAATTCGCGATCGATGGCTTTCGGAATGGAACGAGCCAAGTGAAAAATGCCAGCGACAATGACGAGTTGAGAGGAGGGTTGTTGAAAATAATTCGCGGCGAACAGCGAACGGCAGATAGTATTCCAAATGAAACTAAGTCGGTCTGCCATTATTCGTCACTTGACCCAAATAGGGAAAGTAAAGAAAAAAAAAAAAATGGACAAATGGGTTCCGCGCGAGTTAAACGATGTGCAGAAGCCACCACGAATGGAGATATCTCGTTACTCTCATATTTTTCATGCACACATTTTTATTCTTTATCATTTTCCTTTTTCTTTTTTTCCCCCCATTTTCTAAAGGATAACGAAGCAAAAACATCGTTCTAAAATTCTCTTCTTCTTTCTCACTTTTCGTCTCGAGATAATAATTATTAATACGGATCTTCTGCAAATGCACGTATAATATAATACTCGTATATATAAAATTGCACAATGTAAAACGTGTAATGCTGGACGAATTAACATGAATGTTTCATGTTGTACATTTTCCAAATATACATATGAACGTTTCTGCGTTGTAATATTAAACATCTACCCACGTTTGAAGTTACGTTGAATTATTAATGTATCTGTATGAAGTGTTAATTAAACGAAACAGTGTCATAAATTTTTTTTATAAGTACGTACAAGTATATATTTCTATCTCCAATTTGAACTACGTATGTGTTCTAAGTATTAAATTGAGTAATAACGTATAATGGTTACAAATACAAATTGAAATGAATTTTTCTTATAAATACATATATTTTTATCTTCAATCTTAAATCTACGTTTTATCTGTCTTATTTTATATATTATTCAATTGTCTTATTTTATAGCTTCAAAATTAAAATAACATAAAAAAGTATAACATAAAATATTTAGATAAATATTTTATATTATATTATATTTTATATTATATATTATTAAATAGTTATTGATTATTAAATATAATATTTGATCATTAACAAAATGGTACACAGGAATATTCAATCGATAATAAACATCTGTTACCATGTAATGAAAAATAAGATATTATACGAAGATATTAAAATCAAATAAAAATGTCATGTTATAAATATCATGTCCCCTTCTATTTACCAAATCTGCCTTTCATCCGATTTATTTCCTTGTTATCAAGAGCACTCGAGCCAATTGAATAGTTCAACATGTTACAGGTCAAGTGGTTCTAGTTGTAAGTGATTTAAGCTATTGCTGAAACTATATTAAGCAAGTTCTTCGAAATCCCTCGTTCGATCCTGCGCGAATCACCTCAACAGACCATTTAAAGACCATTCTCTTTCTTTCTTTTCTTTCTTTTCTTTCTTTCTCTTTTTTTCCTTTTTTTTTTCAAGCTTGCACGAACAATCGAACTACTTCGCATTCAATTTCGAGTCGAGTTATTCGGCTTGGTTTTCATATTTTAAAAGCCGCCGAACGTTCCGCCGCGAAAAATGGCCACTTTAACTTCTACAATACTTCGGCTCTCAAGCTCCGCGCGCCAGATTTTTTTCACTTAAACACAATCGCCGAAACGATAATTCGATTTTGTTTAAATCGATGGATTTTATTCCACGTTCCACAGCGTGTCGAGCAATTAGTCAATGGAAACGCTCGAACGAAACTGTTTGTTTGTTCGAGAAGTGCACACCGCGTGACATTTTTGTGAAACGATTTTCGACACCAGTCGAATGTACATTTTTACATATACGTTTTCCTAAATATTACAAGAATCAACAGAATCGCACAGATTCGGTCGTTTAATTAATTTTATTTCGCAGTCGGACAACACCTGAAAAATGATCTGAAAATTCAGAAAATTAGGAAACTTTTGGGGATAAGTGGAACGAGTACAAAAGTAATTTTCTTTTTTCCACATGCAAAGTTTCATTCTAACGGGGCAAAATTCGACTGTTTTCCGATTTTGTGTAAATTCGAAAACGAAAGCATAGACACAAAAATTTTAACCCTCTGTTAATTATTCTTCCCTTTCACGTTTGAAATTATCCAAATTCAAATATACTTGACGTATTCTCTCCGAGGTTGATTTTCTCGAAAACGTGGCCTCGAGTCAAACGTTTTTTAACTTTATATTCTTCTCTTCTACTTCGTGGATTTCTATGAAAATTCATAAAATTTCTATTATCTCATATTCTTCATATTCCTCGTACTTTTTTACGAAAAATACGAGTGTTTTTTTTTTTCAAGGAAAAAATAAAAAAAAAAAACTAAAAGTCATTTCAGTATAAACTACATTTTATCATAGTTCATTACAGTTTAACTAATATTTTTTTTAAAACCTATATTTATAGTCAAACATCATAAGGAGTATCTATTTTCGAAATCTAAAATACATTTTATTTGTCGTGAATTTGCATACGGCATCATCCAACAAAAATTATGTGACGAACTGACGCACTCTCAAGACTCTCTTCCACCTAACTTCGCTTCGTCTACGGCCGAAACAAAATACATAATCGTTGCTCTCTGGCTTAAATCAACCTGGTTCGGTCCGCCGCGCCACTAATCCCATTACATCGCAGAAGAAAATCGAACCAGGCCGAAAAAATCAATACAAATTCAACTATCCTCGAACAAACCGTCCCTCCCTCCCTCTTCTAACACAATCCTCAACCAACCATCTCCCTTTTTCAAACGATCCGAGTAGTCCATCCACAATCTCGCTCGAAGCTGTTTCATCATTTACACACGGGGTGTGCTTCGCTCCGATCGATCCACGGTCTGTTTCCCTTCTTTTCTTTTCTTTCTTTCTTTTTTTTTTTTTCACCCTCCACCCCCACTGGCGCTCCGCTTTTCGCTTCGAACGCCTCGGAACGATCTCATCTCACAATCAGTAGAGATAGTGGCAGACAGCCACGTTTCAACCAAGCCTTTTCACCGATCTCTCTTCTCGGCCCGTCAAACGAAACGATAGTCGAGACCGGCATTCTCCTTTCTATTCCGCATTTCCCCGCTCATCGTTTTTCCGCTGGATACAGCGGCCAACCGTGTCGCTTGTGTTCGCGCGTGTTCAGACAGTCCGCCACCGCCTTTTCCGATCGTATCGATGACAAACGATATTTGACAACGGGAGCAGGGTGAGATCGCGCGGCTGGCAACGTCATCGCCGCAGGGTGGGGGAAGGAGCGGTAGATGGGAGGGGGAAAAGACGGCTGGGGTGTCACAGCACGTTTCATTCTGCTCGCTTTTGTGAGTTTGTTG
The DNA here is from genome assembly GCA_002806875.1 of Lepidotrigona ventralis hoosana. Classification (NCBI taxonomy): domain Eukaryota; kingdom Metazoa; phylum Arthropoda; class Insecta; order Hymenoptera; family Apidae; genus Lepidotrigona; species Lepidotrigona ventralis. The sequence continues at coordinate 5,316 of NIPQ01107477.1, read as the reverse complement.
AACTTCTCCGAGCGGACGAGACAACTTTTAAATGTTTTTTTTAAATTCAGCTACTTCTTTTATTTCTATTTTCAGATATTCTTCTTCTTTTTTTCAAATTATTGTTACTTGAATTAGTTTTTCATTCGACTTGTATCATTTATCAGCGACTTGGAACTTAAATCTTGCAATTTGTTAGAAAAGCTAATGTCTCGGAATGCGTGTTAGCTTTGTCCTTTGTTCAAACTTTTCGAATAAAAGAGTCCGTATATTGAATATTTCGGAAAGAAAAGAGGAGACAGGGAGACGATTGGGAAGTTTAGTTAGAGCGCCGGTTTAAAGTCTCGAAACTTCACCATTGAATGGTCAATTATCCGGCCACTTAAAAAAAAAAAAATACAAGCCGGAGAATTCGAGCTCCACTTCGAAAAAGAGTTTCCAGCTGCTGCAATCGAACTTTACAGCAAAGTTCTGTCAGAAGCTTAAAGTTAAACAACTGAAATTAATTTAAGGTGAAATTAATTAAGGAAACATCGAACACATTATTATACGTAATTTTTATTTCAAAAGGAATTAAAATAACTTAAGACCGTAGATTTGAAATTTTATTAGGTTTGCTTTCTCTTTTCGAGACCAACGAGAGGAGAGAAAGAGAGAAAGATTCGAGGCAGTCTCCTTTGACACGCGGCCCGGGAGCGCAGCCCTTTAAAGCTGATTAGCCGATGTTTTATATAAGACTCGATCTAAGTGGATTTGCTTAATGCACTTAAAGCGAATCTGACCACAGCCTTAAGGAGCTTCGGCCACACGCGACACACGCCGGGACGTTTTCAGACGACGCTGACGCACCGAAACCGCGGCCCCTTTCTTCGGATGCGAACCAGTCGTTCTCTCTCGCGGCTCAGGTGAGGCGTCGATGGCCGCCGGAAGCCTGGCCGAGGCCCTCGCTTCCGGACGAGCGCGAAAAATGGCGGTGCCTCGGTGGTAATGGCGAAACTCGGATTTCGAAACGAATCTCGTCAACGTGTTAAATTTACTTACAATGCAACTATAATCCGTAACTTAATAGTATTAAAAATAATTTTCTTGGTGAATTTCTAGTCCAGCCAGAGTTTTCCCAATTTTAATAAATCTGGTTCTAATAGAAATAATAGGAGAGAAAAATTGACAAAAGCAAATGATGACTTTTTCATTATTTAAATGACGAATCAGTATATTGTAGTTTCAAAATAGCTAACAGAGAGAAGCAAACTGATATTAATGATATTTTTAGGGATTATTATATTAAATAACGTTATTTCATTACTTGTTCTACCAAATTACAGACTTTCTCACTTGATTCTTTTATATTAGACATTACAAGCTATATAAACTGAAATTAATGATATTTTCTGCGACTCGTTATTTCATTGTTTGTCAGAATTTCGTCGAATACAGCTCTGCCTAAAATTCTCTCAAATCATTGCTTTCTTCGAAAATATTATTCAAAATGGTTCTAACGTAGAAACAGAAAGCTGACATTAACGACATTTCTTGGAATTCGTTGTTTCATTATTTGTTGGGAAGAAGTTCGTGTTGAATTATTCCAGCCCAATCTAACAAGACATAACAGACCTCATAGAGCTTTCTATCGATTAACAGGGTACCTCATAGAGCTTTCTATCGATTACCAGGTATTCCTCGAACAGCCAGTACATCGAAAACACGCTCCATAATAGAAACTGAACTATCAATAACATTATAGGTATTTGCGTTTCCGTAATATGAAAATGTTATCGGTAATATTCGGTGTATCGATAATATTGTTAAAATATCGATAATTCGAATCTAATTGAATGTACGATATACATACATGTACATACTATATATATATATGTGTGTACATGCATGCAGACGTATTTACGATAGCATCGAATGGCCGTATTTTGAAAATTCATTTCAGTGTTCGACAGAGTGATATTAAATTATTGGCCAGATGAAACGGCCAAATTTTCAACTACAGCTCTCTCGAAACGATATTAATGGATAATTTTGAGCTCGCCATGCTCGACGCCATTTTGATTATTCTGAGGAAGAATCTTGCGTGCACTTTGTTACCATTAATGTCTTTAATGGGCCATTATTATTTTCATTCGTCATTTTCCATGTTTGTATTTGAATTGATAGTCAAAAGAATGTCTGAAGAGTTTGAAGGAAAGAAAAATTAAAAACTAGAAGATTTTGCTGGTAACGCAGTGTTGTTGAGATTCTAACTCGCTGGAAATTCGTTTTAAAATATTCGTTTGATCGAAAGAATGTAATATTAATTCAGTGTCTAGAAATTTATTTTTACTTTCATCTTCTCCTCATCGAATATCATTAAATTTTCCTCGTTCTTTCGAAACATAGGCCAAAAGTTTTTTTACCTATTTCTTTTAATAAAACATCAAAATATAACGAAAAACTAATTTTGTTAAGTTCAAATTAAACTGAAGTCAAATTAAACATGATTCTTTTCATTATGTATTAAAAATATATCTGTAAGTAATTTATTTTTAGTAGGAAGTGATCGTTGACCCATCCTAAGATAAGAAAATTAGAAACAATTAATATTTATTTTTTGCAATCAAATTCCTCGAAGAAAAAGAAAAAAAAACTTGTAACAGAGTTACAACTTCACTTCAGCTGGCAATGCTGTGAATTTTGAAAATTTGCATCGACACAATAATGGGATGCCTTTATGGTTGATACTTCGCGGTACTATTTCGATAATTAAATTGCTGCAACTATATATACGTACAGCATAAACGAAAACTCATTAAGCAAACAACGTAATTAACGCATTTAAAGATACAAATACTTGGGGGAGGGGGGAGGGAAAGACCAACGTGCTGCTTTCTGTATAATAAGTATTATGCATTGCGGATGTTTATGGCAATTTCTGTTTCTGTGAACACCGCAAGTAGTAGAGACTTGCTCTCGTAAGAAATTACTATACCTCTTTGCGCATTAACGAAAGTGCAAAGCACTTCACATCGTTACATGTTATAAAAAAAAAAAATTGTTGTTATTACTATTCATTGTGAATTATCGTACAAAGATGTAGAAAAATATCTATAAAATCAACTATTGTAATACACAATAGTTAAACAAAAATTTCTACTCCTTCAGTTTAAATGTTTTAAAATGCAAAAAAAAAAAAAAAATGCTGCTTCACGAATGCAAAGCACAAGGAAGAATATCACGTGCGTTTTCTTGTATTTTCACAGTAGTATAAAAATATACATATGCATCCATTTGCCATAATGTTTGTGCAAACAAAAATCTGTTCTAACCATTAAATCTGTGCACTGTGAATTTTTACATTTTTTTTTCCTTTTTGCCAATACTAACATGCTTTCGTGTAAAGAGATTGAATAATTTCTTTGAACGTCGCGTAATTTTGCATCAATCTGTCCATCGACAGGTTCAATTACATCTTATTGATATTTTAACAGCATTAACGATATATCGACGAGTATCAATAATGACATACAATACTAATAGTGATAATATCTCATCGTTCGTTTCGTTCATTATCTCCTATGAATAATACATCATCATTAAAGATATTGATTATATTATCGATATACCGGCAATATTCGATTATGTGCATGTGAAATATATATATAATGAAAGTACAAATACATTAGAGTATTTATTATTACATACGCGATTTTATATATATATATATAAAAGTGAGAAAAATTTTTGTATGAAATATTACCACATTTAACTTGTAATTATATGAATTTAAAAGCAGTTCTATGTTTGTAGTAGTTGAAAATAATTATTACATTGTCACGTATTTACTTGTTACAACTAAACTGTTACTGTTATTAAATAATTATGAATGTAGTTTAATATTCGATAAGAAAGAATAATGAATTTATTTTCACATTTGTCGCAAAATTAATATGTAGCGTGAATGAATGATCATTTTCAACGTTCAATTAAAAAAAACATCATCTCCAAAATCCAACTATACCAAGAGTTAATATTAAAACAAAATTATTTAAATTTAAATTTCCCGGAATTTTTATATATAATTCCTAAAAGCTGTTTCAAACTTGATTAGAGCGTCAACGAAATATCAAAATGTTTCACAATGGCGCGCATAATCCCGAAAATATGTTCAATACTCTCTCTCTCTCTCTCACGTTCACAATGAGGCAAATTTAAATTTCGTTGAATTAAAATTGAAATTGAGAAGTTGTCGTCAATCACAGAGAGATAGAAAAAAATTAACTGAACACGCGTATGATATCGGAAATTAATCTTCGCTTCGTTTCGAGTCACGCGGAAACGCAAAATCTCCCTACGCGACGAAAGAATATTTCCCATCCTCGGCAAGCAAGTTTCCAAAGGCATTCGTCGAGTTATCGAAGTTTCGAGTCTGCAGAAACAGTTCTCCTCCGCCTCGACGAAATCCGCGGCTCTGCTCCAGATTCGTATTCCACGAAAGTAACCGCGCGTATTGATTCATCCGCGAGGAATTCGAGCACCAGTAGCTCCCCATTATCCCGATATTCCGAATGCTCCTGTTACCACGGCGGGATATTTACCAGCGTTACAACAGACGCAAACCCGAAAACTTTCAACCGATAAATTGCTTCGTACTGTGTTGCACGGATTTCACCCAGTGAATTTTAGGTGAATTGTTAGAGGAATTTTGTATTGGTTTACTTGTCGGTCTACATCCACGATAAATATTGATCACGACAAATCTGAACGAATCTTACGAGAAAAAAAAAGAAAAAAAAGGTGCAAAAGTAACGAATTTATAATAATGGTAATAATAATACAAGAAATGTAAGAGAAGTGTCGTTAGAAAATATTACAAAATATCCCATTCCAGTGAAATCCAATAATTTTCTATAATATTTATGTCCGGAGACTTTAAAGTCCATTCTAGAACACGAATTTTCTTGTTTCTTACCAAGTATATCATTTCACTGCTTTCGCGGCATTAAATTATTAATATATATAATAATATAATATCCTATAATATTTTCATTATATTATATTATTATATATATTTATTATTTATATATATTTTTTTCAATATACTTTTCACTATTTAATTTTCCCTTAATAAATTATTAATACATATATAATGATTTAATTTATTATTAGATTAATCATATAATACCGTAATATTTCCATTATATTATATTATTATATACTTATTAATATATATAATATAAAATTAATATTATATAATATCCTGTAATATTCTATTACATTACATTATATTATATTATTATATATATTTATTATTTATATATATTTTTTTTTCAATATACTTTTTACTATTTA
>NIPQ01107474.1:0-16130 GCA_002806875.1 Lepidotrigona ventralis hoosana | reverse complement strand
GTTTGACGAAATTTATGAACAACAAAATGGTATTTATTGACATGCCCGCGATGCAAGTAATAATATAAGACCAACAACACGGTATGCTATAATGATAGAATAAATGTCGAAAATTTTGAATGGCTATGAAAGCCTCGAACCGTACCGGAGGATCGTAGTATTTCTAGGTAGATGTATAATATTATATAATATTTATGTAAAAATAATTAGTGTACATTGTAATCCCCGCGTCGAGTAAAACACCATAAGACTGTCAGATCGTAATGATATGTTCACAGAGTGAAGTTTTGATGGGTCATATGTAAGCCCGTACCCTCCCGGAGGAGAGTAATATTTCAGAGTTGATAAAAAATATTAGGAGGTATTTATGTAAGAAGAAACTTTGTTGACTGTGACCCCGCGATGCCTCGATTAATATAGGAGTATCAGGTCTATATGAAATATTGACACAATGAATTCCAAAATATTGTAGTGTTATTCTCCATTTTCGAATCGAACAGGTTGAAAGTAAAATTTTAGTATCGATAAATAATATCACATCACTTTTTGTTAAAAGAATGGTGTTTATTATGATATTCTCAATGCGTAGAATAATATAACACAGATATGATGTATTAACAGAATACATTTCGTATATTTTGAAGGGTCCTATGAGCCACGACAATTGCAGCAGGAATGTAATATTTCAGGTAGATAAATAATAATTGAAGATGATGTTCATGTAAAAAAAAATTGCGTTCATTTTCACCCCAACGATGACTAGCATAAAATAGAACCACTACATACATGTAACGGAATGTTATAATTGTTATATATTGACACAATGCTTGAGGAAAATTTTGGTATTTCATAGGAAAACTCATAACCGTACCAACGGACCGCAATAAATAATTTCTTCAGAATCAATAAATAATTTTAGATGATATTAGTGTACCAAATAATGGTGCTCATTGAGACACCCACGATGCGTAGTAAGTAAGTAATTAAGGAAGTAAATTAAGTGTGTAAGTAAGTATGTAAGTAATTAAGAGGGGCTAGTAAGTATAGACAGATAAGTATTTCGACGGTGCAAGTAAGTAAGTGAGTAAATAAATAAATATGTGGTTCAAGAAAGTGAGTAAGTAAGTTAGTTATTAATTAATGCAAGTAAGTAAGTAATTAAGAAGATCATGTAAGTAAGTAAGCAAATAAGTAATTAAGTTGTGCATGCAAGTAAGTACAAAAGTAAGTAAGTAAGTATTTAAGTGGTGCAGTTAGTAAGTAAGTAAGTGAGTAAGTAAGTAAGTAATTAATTAGCAAGGAAGTAAGTATGTAAAAATTCAATGAGGTGGTGCAAGTATATATGATTGCAAGTAAGTAAGTATGTAAGTTGTGCAGGTAGGTATGTTAGTAAGTAAGTAATTAAATGGTGGAAATAAGTAAGTATGTATGTATATGTATAGTATGTATGTAATATAATATGTGGCATATAAGTGAATAAGTAAATAAGTAATTATGTGGTAATAGTAAACAAATAATAAAGATAATAATTAAGTGAGTAAATAGGTAAGTAAGTAAATAATGATGTGGTGCAAGTAATTAAGGAAGAAACTAAGAAAGAACATAAGTGGTACAATGATGCATGTAAGTACGTAAGTAAGTAATTAAGTGATGCATTTATGTAATTATGCATGTAAATAAATAAGTGTTGCAAATACATAAGTGAGCAAGTACGTAACTTATTAACTGTTTAGTGCAGGTAAGTAAGTAAGTAAATAAGAAAGTAAGTCAGAAAGTAACAAAGAATGTAAGTAAGTAAATAAGAAAGTAAGTCAGAAAGTAACAAAGAATGTAAGTAAGTAAATAAGAAAGTAAGTCAGAAAGTAACAAAGAATGTAAGTAAATAATGAAATAAGTAAGTAAGTAAGTAAGTAAGTAAGTAAGTAAGTAAGTAAGTAAGTAAGTAAGTAAGTAAGTAAGTAAGTAAGTAAGTAAGTAAGTAAGTAAGTAAGTAAGTAAGTAAGTGAGTAAGTAAGTAAGTAAGTAAGTAAGTAAGTAAGTAAGTAAGTAAGTCTATATTAAGTAAGTCAGTAAGTTAGTGAGTAAGTCAGTATGTATCTAAGTAAATCAGTAAGTAAGTCTGTCTGGAAATAAATTAGTAAGTAAGTATGTGAGCAATTCAGGAATTAAGTAAATAATTCTGTATGAGTGTCAGTTAGTCAGTAAGTAAGTAAGTAAATCTTATGTTAGCACGTATGTAAGTAAGTAAGTAAATAAATAAGTCAGTAATTGAGTAATTCAGTAAATGAAAGTCAGTATGAGCGACGGTTAGTCAGTAAGTAATTCAGAAAGTCGAAGTATTTCTGTAAGTCTGTATGTGAGTGAGTAAGCCAATAATTCAATAAATCAATAAGTAAGTATGTCAGTAGGTATGTATGAAAGTCAGTACGTAAGTAAGTAATAAGTAAGTCGTAAGTAAGTCAAATCTTTAAGTGAGCATGTAAGTCAGTAGTCAGTGAGTAAGTAAGTATGTAAGTAAGTCAGTAAGTAAGTACGTAAGTGAGTGATTATGTAATTATGTTAACAAGTATGTAAGTAAGTAAGTAAATAAATAAGTCAGTAAGTTAGTAAATCATTAAGTATGTCAGTAAGTTAGTAAGTAAGTCAGTGTGTCAGTTATTCAGTGAGTAAATCGGCATGTCAGTAAGAATGTAAGTCAGTATGAGTGTCAGTTAGTCAGTAAGTAAGTTTTATTTCAGGGTCAATTAACAATACGAAATCCTTGTTTCATATTAAATAATTGTTCGTGCCAGTGTTGCGTAGAATAATATAAGGTAGTCGGATCTAGAAATTATATTAATAGAATAATTGCAGATTATTCTGGATTAGCATATGTAATCCCTCATATGTAACGACGGTTTGAATAATTTCTGGACTATAAATAATACTAAACCGTTTTTTTTATTTTAAAAATTTTTTTCATTTTTTTCATTTACTCGTGACGCGTATAATATAATAAGCCCGTAAGAGGCAGTTGATATATTGATGTAATGAGGGTAGAATATTTTGCATGATAATATGCATATTCTACCCCGATAATATGCCTCTATTATTACCGAATAACCAATGTCTTGGACAGGGAATAATTCTAAATTGTTGTCTTATATTAAAAAATTTGTCCATCCATTTGTCCATCCATTGTGATCCCCCCGAAGCGTAGAAAGGTATAAGGCCATTAGGACGAGATAATCTATTGATAGAATGAATGTAGAATATTTTGAATTGTCATATGTAAGCCCCGAACCGTGTCGGAGAAGCGTATCATTTTTTGAACGATAAATATCATTAAACAGTTGTTTTATATTGAAAAACATGTTCGATGCCCGCGATGATTGGAATAAAATAATACTATCTGATCGGTATAGTATACTGTTAGAATGAATGTAGAACATTTCGAATCATCATATGTAAGCTTCGAAGCGTACCGGAATAGCATATAATTTCGGATTCAATAAATATCACTAAACCGTCCTTCTATATTAAAAGATTTGAACATTTTGATACCCTCCATACGTAGAATAATATATGACAATCAGAATGCGATAATCTATTGATAAAGAGAATGTAGATTATTTTGAATTACCATAAGTATTCCCCGATATGTAGCAGTGCATTGCTTCGGAGAATATAAATAGTGTTGGATCGTTGATATCTATTAAAGAATTGTGTTCAGTGACATTCCCGCGATGCGTAGAATAATACTAGACTGTCATGTAGAGATAATACATTAATAGAATGTATGTAGAATATTTTCAATGACCATAAGTAAGCCCCGAACCGTACCAGAGGAGCGTATTATTACGGGGAGAACAAATAATGCTAAGTCGTTGGTTTATTTCAAAAACATCTGTTCATTCTGATCTACACGATGCGTAGAATAATACAAGACAATCAGTCAGAGTGGTTTAATATACTGTTAGAGTGAATGTAGAATGTTTTGGAAGATCAAAAGTATGCTCTATCCGTACCGAAGGATCATATTATTTCGGGGAATATAAATAATAATGGATAGGTAGTAAGAATTGTGTTTATTGTGTTCCCCGCGTGGCGTATAACAATATAAAACAGTCGGAGGTAGATAATCTATTAATAGAGTGAATGTAGAATATTTCCAATTATCATATGTAAGCTCCGATCTTATAATGTAATGTCTGTAATATAATGTAATGTAATGTCTCTTATAATATAATGTAATATCTACCGTAAGAGCGAATTACTTCGGGGACGGTAATAACGGATAGTCGTTATATATTAAAAAATTATCTTCACAATGATTCCGCGATGCTTAGAATAATACAAGACCATCAGATCGAGATATTATATTGATAGAATGACTGTGAAATCTTTGAATCATCATATATATACCTCGATTCGTGCGGATGTCCGTAAAATTTTGAGGAAGATAAAGAGGACCATATTGTTGTTTTATTTTAAAAATTTGTACATTGTGATGCCCGCGATCCATAGAATAGTATAAGACCATCAAGTAGACATAATATATTGGGAGAATGAAAGTAGAATATTTTGAATGGTCATATGTAAGCACAAATCAGTGTTGGAGGACCGTAATATTTCATGGTCGATATATAAAATCACATGATGTTTACGTAGAATGGAATGAGGATCATTTGGAATCCCGCGATGATTAGTATTAAATAGGATCATCAGATTGATCATTGATGTGATAGAGTGACAGAGTGTATGTTGAAAATTTTGGATATTTATATGTAAAACCGGTGCCACAGGACCGTAACATTTTACGGTCCTAAATAATACGAGATAATATTTACTTTCAAATAAGTGATGTTCATTGTGATACACGCGATGAGTAAACTAATACAAGACAGTCGAATCGTAATGATGTGTTTACAGAATAAATGTCGCAAATTTTGATACGTCATATGTCTGCACTTCTCATTGCCGGAGGACCGTAATATTTTAAGTTCGTTAAATAATATTTATGCAGAAAGAAATATGGTTATTATGAACCCCGTGATGTGGAGTATATTACTAAGCAACGAAACCATTATGACGTATTGACCGAATGAATGTGGAAAATTTTGAATGGTCATATGTGACCTCGTACCACGTACCCAAAATCCCAAATATTTATGGCTTCTTAAACAATAATGGATGATATTCACAAACAAAAAATGGCTTTCATTGGAATGCGCAATGCGTAGAAGACAATCGGAATGTTATTTTGACAGAATGAATGTGGAAAATTTTGAATTGATATATGTAACAATATTCCACGATGCTGAACTCCGATTATAATTTCACTCGCGATTATATTTTATGACATTAATGTACAAATGTTACATTTTATGATATAATGTACAAAGAAATAGTGTTCGCTGTGAACATGATGCGTAGAGCGAATAAATACGATATACTGACAGAAATAATGGTCATATGAAATTCCCATTCCACTTACCGGAAGACAAAAGTATTTTAGGCTTGTTAAAAAATAATATAACATATTTACAAAGATACAACATATTTACAATATAACATATTTACAAAGAAAGAAATGACGTTAATTGCCAATCACGCAATATGAAGAATAATATAACAAGAATAATATAAAAAAAATCTATATGATGTGTTTTCCAAATTAAAGTGATAAATTTTTAATTGACATATGTAGACATCTATACTGTGTGCTGTACTCCGTAATGTATCAAACGCGATAGAATATATTAGATTATATTTATGTAAATAGAAGTGGTGGTCATTGTGAACCCCATGATGTGTAGAATGTTATTTGGTCATAAAATCGACATGATATGTTGACGGCGTGATTGTGGAAAATTCTGAATGGACAAGTATATCTCATTCCAAATACCGGAAAACCGTAATACTTCAGGATCGTTAAATAATATTAGTTGATATTTAAGAACAAAAAAATGGCGTTCATTACTAATCATGCAATGCGTAGGATAATATAAGACAATAAAATCGATATGGTATATATACAGAATAAATGTGCAAAACATTGAATTGACATATGTATTCAACATTTCACTATGCTTACTCCGTAATATACAGACGTGATAGACAATGTTAGACGATATTCATGTAAAAAGAATTGTGGTTTCTTTGAGTCGCATGATGCGTAGAGTATTATTAGGCGATAAAGTCTATATGATATATTGACAGAATGAATGATAAAAACTTTGATTTGACATATGCAAAAAACATTCCACTTTGCCGTACTCCGTAACATTTCAGGCGCGCAGATAATATTAGACGACATTTACGTTCAAAGAAATGGTGGCCATTATATACCCTGTCCTGCGCAGTAATGTTATTAGACCATAAAATCGGTATGATATGTTGACGGAATGAATGTGGAAAATTTTGAATGGTCATATGTAAACATCATTCCACGTTTCAGAATTTTGTAATATTTCAGGGACTATAAAAAAATATTACATGACATTTATATTCGAAAAATGGTGTTCATTGTGATATACGCGATGCGTAGAATGATGTAAGATCATTAGAGAAAGATAATCTATTGATAGTGCGAATCTAGGATATTTTGAATGATCATATGTAAGCCACGATTCGTGGTAGATGAGCGTATTATTTCGAGGACAAATAATGTTCGTCGTTATATATTGAAAAATTGTGTGCATTCTGATCAGCGCCTTGCGTAGATTAATATAATGCAGTCCGAGACAATCTATTGTTGGAGTGAATATACTGTCATTTCCCAAGGCCGCGCCATCTAGAGTAGATCGGATGGAGTCGCAGTTGCGCGCTTAGTGTTGTCTATTGTCCGGTCTCGTTCGGATGCTGCTCCACCTGATAGCTCCAATCTGTTCCTTCGGGCTGATCCTGCGGTACGCTGTTGTTTTAGGTCCGCTGTAGATAAGGTAGGGATGATGGTAAAGGAAGAGTTTCGTCTCGGAGTTACCACCAGACTCGTCAGTGGGGCTGATGGTGGCTTGGACGCGTTCACTCATCCTATATGGGCCCACTACTACGGTGGTCGCTTAACCTTACGATCGCTTACGTCGCTCGGTCAGCCAACACCCACCAGAGAACTTGAGAGTTCCTCTTCTGGAACTTGTATTCGATCTTCGATCTCTTCGGTGTTCGACACAATTTTAGGCGGTATATTTTCATCTTCGCTGAGCTCGCTTCAATTTTAGTAATTGCTTCTTTCGTGTCATGGTAGACTTCTTTCGTAGTAGTTAATTAATTCGCGTTGATACAACGCAAACGTCGGCAGACGTCACAATAGAATATTTTGAATGATCGTATGTAGGCCACGGTACGTATCGGAGGAGCGTATAATTTCGAGCAAGATGAATAATCATCGTTGTTTTTACTGAAAAATTATATTCATTGTTATTCCCGCGATGCATTGAATAATATAAGAACGTGTATAAGACAATCAGGTCGAGATAATCTAGATAGAGTGAATGTAGAATATTTTGAATTATCAAACATTAGTCCTGAACCGTTCCCGGCGCGTATAATTTAGGGGACGATAAGAATTGCAAAATCGTTGTTTTAAATTTAAATATTAGTTCATTGTGATCCTCGCGATGCGTAGAATAATATAAGATATATAATTTATATGACATATTTAGTCAATGAAATCGGGAAATATTAAATTAACATATGTATACCTCATTTCACGCACGAGAAATTGGTAACATTTCAGGATAGATAAAAAGTATTAGATGAAATTTCTGTTGAAAAAAATGCTGTTAATTGAGGACTCAGCCATGTATAGAATAATATATGACTATAAAATCGATGTGATGTATTGACGGAATGAATGTGAAAAGTTGTACTGTCATATGTATTCCTCAGTCAACGTACCGACTCAGTAATATTACTGTCCCTATAAATAATATAAAATGTTCTTTATGATCAAAAGAATTATGATAACTATGAAACTTTATGCGTAGAAATATGTAGGATATTAAAATCGATGTAATACATTGACTGAATAAATGTGGAAAATTTTGAAGGGTCACACATAAACCCCGAAACGAACCGACGGAACGTAATAATTCAGGGGCGATAAATAATGTCAAATCGACATATATAACGACATATATAAAACAAAATATGTCCCTAATTATCGCCGTGATGCGCAGAATGATACAAGATCGCCGGATCAAGATAATTATTGATGCGGTGTACGTCGATAATTATAAATGAGCATTTGTTAAACTCATACCGAGTACCTGAGGACCGTAATAATTCTGGGTCGATAAATAATACTATACCATCGTTGTACATTAAAAAATTGTGTTCATAGTAATATTAGCGATGCGCAGAATGATATAACAGCATCAAACCTTCATGACATACTGACAGAATGAATGTCAAAATATTTGAATGGACATATTTATTCCCTAACCTAAGAGACTAACGTAATATTACGTTGTCGATAAATAACATTGGACTCTCATTTTATGCCAAAAAGTGTGCTCATTGTGTTCCCGGCTATGGGTAGTGCAATATGAGATAATCGTGTCGAGATAATATATAGACAGAATGAATGACGAAAACTTTATTGGATCATATGTAAGCCAAGTACAGTACCGGACAACAAAAATATTTCGATGTCGAAAAATAATATTAGATCGTCGTCATAAATTAGAAAACTTTGTACAAATTGAACACTCACCCCGTGATGCGTAGAATTATATATGAATACCAGAATGATACAATATATTGACACGATAATGTCCCATATATTGAACGGGGATATATGAGCTCCGAACAGCAATAGATGACACAAATACTTCGATATCAATAAATAATATTTGATGGTATTTATGTACTAAAAAATTGCGTTCAATGTGGACGCATAAAATAATACCAGACAGTCAGATTGATATAAGTTGAGAGAATGAATGACGAAAACTTTGAATATACATATGTAAGCCCCGCACCGCCCCAGATGACCGTAATATTTCGGGTTTGATAAATAAAGCTAGATCGTCGTTATGTAAACGAAATTGTGTTCATTGTAATTCCCGTGATGCGTAGAATTGCATAGGACCATCACATAAAGGTAATATGTTGACAGAATGAATGCCGATAACTTTGAATTCATATGTATGTCTCAAATACTACCTGAAGACAATAACTTTGAGTTGATAAATAATAATAGATCGTAAATATGAAAAAATTATGTTCATTGCGGGCCCCGCAATACGAAGACCATCAAATCGAGATAATGTAATAACAGAATAAATTTCGAACGTTTAGAATTTTATTAAGTAAGCACTCTACCGTATAGAAAGATCGCGATATTTAAGGGTCGATAAATAATATCAAATCGTCGTATATAAAAAAATATTGTTCATTGTGTTCTTCGTAGAGTAACATGCGGCGCACAGATCAATATAATTTAATAAAAGCATAAATTTCGAAAATTTTGCGTGGTCGTATGTAAGCCCCGTACAGTACATGAGGAACGTAAAATTTCGGTAACTATATAATACACTTGATCTTCGATATGCATTAAAAAATTGTGTCTACAGTGATCCCCGTGATACGTAGAATAACGTAAGACCTACAGAACTGTATTACAGAACGGTATTATCTGCGATAATATATCGGCAGAATGAATGTCAAAATATTTGAATTGTCATGTATGCTTCGTAAAGTACGGAGGACATTAATATTATTGATGTTGATATATATCATAATATCGGTTCAAATTAAAAAATTGAGTTGATTTTCACCCGTGTAATGCGTAGAATTATATGAGACGGTCAGATTCGAATAATATATTGACATAATAAATGGCAAAAATTTTGAAGTGTCATATGTAAAACCCCGAAAATGAAGGAGAATCGAAATATTTCGAAATCGATAGATAAAATTAGGTCCTCTTTATATATGAAAAAATTGTGTTCATTGTGAATCCGGCTATGCGTAGAGTTATATGAGACCGTCAAATCGATATGATATTTCGACAGATTGTTGTAGAAAATTTGGAACTGCCATATGTACAGCTCGAACTACGTAACGGAAATCTGCAATATTTCAGTCTCGATAAATAATATTAGACGACATATATGTACAACAAAATTGCGACACGCAGGATAATGTAAGGACATAAAATTGATATTGTCACGTTTGCCAACGATTGCGTTGAATCAACGAAGCGTTCACAGAAGACAATATATATACACAGACATCATCTAAGAATATTATCGAGCCTCAAGTTTCTGAGCGTCGCGGAATATCATCTTCACATCTGTCAGAATTCTTCACTTTCATTCTGCTAACATATATATTTTGATTTTATAAGCTTGTATTGCTCTACGCGTCGCAGCGTGCATAAAGGATAATACTTCTTTGAACACAAATATCGTCTATTAGCATTTATCGACCCTAAAATTTCACAGAGTTCCGTAATGTGGATTAATGCTTACATATGTGGAGTAAAAACTTTCCACTTTCGTCCTGCAACGAAATCATATTGTCACGTTCCACGGCGCGCGCCATCTGGATCGGAAATAGATCGGATGGAGCCGTAGATACGCCAAGTGTAGTCCGGCCTCGGAAGGGTGCTGCAACTCCTGGCTCCATTCTGCTCCATCCGGCTGGTTTTGTGGAACGCTGTCGCTGTTTTGGGTCCACTGTCGATAAAGTAGAGACAACAGTAAAGGGAGCATTTGGAATCGAAGTCGTCAACAGACGCATTAATGGGGCTGAAGGTGGCGACCATTACCTTAGACGCAAGAAGGATGGAAATATAGGCAGGGCTTAAATGCGTTCAGCAATCCTATATGGGCCCACATGAATGATTGCTTAACCTGACGATCGCTTACATCGATCGCTCACCCAACACACACCGGTGGAAGTGAGAGTTTTTCTTCAGGAACTTGTAATCGATCCTCTGCGGTATTCGATACTTGTAAGGCGGTATAGTTTCATCCTTGTTACGCTAGTTTCAATCTTTTCTCCACAGATGCTGAGATCCGTAACACAGAATTCTTGACATTGAATTAATTAGATAACGACTACATTGATACAAAGCCAAAGCCGGCAGAGTCAACAACTATGAAATTAGAAAGTTTCGCATGTTCCAGCGAAAGATACCAATATTTCACGAGAACGTCGTAGATGAGTGAACGTCGTCGAAGAAAGAAAGAAAATTTTATCGCGTTTCAACGAGAAATACGCAAGATTCCTAGGAAACTAGAAGGATTCGTCGATATCTGAGCGAAATACACGAATATCTGAGCGAAAATAGCGTCAAGGCTGAGATATTTCACGTATTATCACTATTGAGCCGTGAAATCTTCATAGTCTCTATGAAATAGCAAGTTTCGCAGATGTCTGAGTGAAAAATACGAATACTACATTCGACCAAACAATGAAGTTCGACGTTAAATCATGTATTATCATGATTTAGTTAGCTATGAAACTAGCAAGATTCTTCGAAATCTCCGCGAGAAATACGTATATCTCGCGAAATAGCTGCGAAACATGAAAATTCAACGAATTATCACGTTTGGTCTTGAAATACGCGATATCGATGAATCTAGCGATTTTCGTCGATGTTCGTCGAAAATTCGTTCCTGCGAAAGATACCAATATTTCACGAGAACATCAACACTCTATTTTTTAATGTAGTGATCAAATATTATTTATCCACCGTGAAATATTGTTGCGTACAGTGGAATATGGTTTACATAGCCTCCTTGAAAATTCTCGTCAATCATCTTAATAATATATTATACCGAACTACTGGTCTTTTATTATATTACGCATTGCATTGAAAACTAGTACACAATTTTTTAATTTATAATGTTTATCTAACTATTTATCTTGCCTCAAATATTTCGGAAGTCCCGCCCCTGGAATGGGTTTTACATATGCTCCTTTAAATTCCTCGGCATTCACCGTCTGAGTACACTGTTTCGACCTGATTATCTTATATTGTTCTACGCATCGCGAGTATCATTATGAACACAATTTTTCAATATATGACGATGAACTGATTTTTATCAATTTATCGACTTGAATTGCTACGGATACCCGTTACGTGGAATGAGATTTACTTATGCGTCTTGAAAGTATCCGACATTCACCGTATCAATATATTATCTTGATCTAATTGCCTTATATTTTTCTACGCATAGCGGAAATACTACGAAAACGATGTTTTGAGATGTATGTAGCGATGATGATATATATAGCGAGAATCTTATGTTATTTCTTCAAGCCTGAAGTATTATGGTGTTCCTGTACCTGAAATGAGGTTTACATATGCTCTTTGAAAATTCTCGACATGCCCCGTTTCAATATTGTTACGTATTGCGGAGGTCCGTTTCGAAATCATTGGGAAGTCAACCAATGCCTTTTGTACGAATAAACCTTTGTTATATTTGGACTACACCTTCCGTACGTCTACTGAATTTTGTGTTCAGAGAGAAACATTTTCTATTTAAACGTTGCCGTACGCAAAAGACCTGCTGATTAATTCATCGATATTCATAATCAAGTGAGCGTTTTCAGTGTATGTACCAACTTCTTGTCGGCGTAACACTTCTTCCTCCTTTCAAAGCGGTCGTCCTCTTCGGGTGGACTTCAGATCTGGCAGCTGATTTCACTAGTCTTATCTTATCTCATTCGATCGTTGCACAGCATAATCTGATCCCATGTCCTTTGTGCAATTTCCTCTGTATTCGGTGTTTGAAAAAGGAATAAATAAAACCTCCAAAAAATGTCTACTTGTGGTCTACTAAGTGGTCAGAATGAGATTTCAACGCCTTAACATTCGTGTTTCGGCATAAACAACAACTACTAAAAAATCTTGAGTGAGACGTCGGCAATTTATCGCGAAAAGGGAGTCGTATTTTTTCCTTGTATTCATTTGTATTCTCTTTCCTCTTGTATCCTCTTCAGATCCAATATGCAGTATTTATTACTTCGGAGTTATACGTGCGTCGCTGAACCGCGCAGGTTGACATGCAATACCTTCGTTTTTGCATTAGGAGAACGAGAAATCAATTTGTTCAATCGTTCTTTTAACAGATCTTGGCCTTCCCAAATAGATTGCAATTTTGGACATTTTCTTTGCGTGCGTCTTGGGTAATACAACCAAACTTGCTTTACCATTACGAAGGAAATTGACCGCGAATATGTGTTTACCAGCTCTTTATTTTAGAACTGCAATGATCTTTATTTTAGAACCACAGTCGTCCGTGTACGTACTTGTAGATTTCCGCAAGCGTTTCCTACGTTCCTTCTTCAATGGTGTCGTCATCCAAAGTAGTGGTTTAGGTCCGCTCGAGAGGGCTTTGGTACCATATGTATCAAAGACAGCATACACTGACTCGTCTCATACTGAGAAGATCGGTATGGTAGGAGAAAGAGTGGCACCAACGGGTCACATTATTTTTTATTATCGGCAATATAATGGGACAAATATTGCAATAATGTCCTTATCATTCTCCCTATGAGTCCGTCTAACAGAAGGTTATTGAAATTGTCCTAGCCCTCTTGATTGCAAGTAACTGCATAAGCATCTTTAATGCAGCAGACTCATAATTTCGACTTCGATCAGAGTGGAGATGTAAATGAGCACCATGTCGGCTTACCACTTATCTGAAAAGAGCTGCAGCAATTGTCGTCGCGTGCTGATTGGAATCACAATGGAATCACTTACGGCCATTTAGAAAAATGGGCAGCTACTACCAGCGCGTATTTATTTCCACTTGATGATGTAGGCAAGTGTCCTACATCTTGGGGATGAGCACTAGTCTCGCGGTCTTCTAGTATTCCGGAATTCTGCCGATGTACATGCAGCCGTCGAACAGCCTAAGCCTCCGGTTTAGGGCTCGTAACGACAGCACGAGCGCGCTGCCGGGAATCCCGTCCGGTCCAGGAGTGGTGTTCTGGGTTGCCATTTTCTTTGCAGTTCCTCTTCTATTACCGGTGGTGGCAGTGAGTCTGCATCTCGAGGCGGAGTGCCTCGCGTCTGTTCCAAGTCCTGCGGAAATAGATCTCCCAGGATTATCTCGAGCGTTGTCCTGTTCAGGGTTTCCGTTGTCGGAGGTTCCTTCAGTCGGAGTATCCCCTGCAACATCCGGAGGGGTCTTAACCAGGGATCATGATTCATGGTGCTGATCAGCTCGTCCAATGCACTAGCTTTGGTTGACCGTATCGCCTCCTGAAATATACTCTCTTTCACTCTACCGTTGGTAGAGCGACTCTTCCATTGCTACGTCGCGATGCTTCTTCCTTCTAGCTCGCTAGAACATACGACGAACTATCGCGCAGCTGATCCTCTTCTATTCGAACTCAGGCGACAACCAGTAGACTGAGTCGCGGCACGTGTACCGGACGCGGCATGGCGGCGTTGCTGATCTCGACCATTTTCCATTGGAGCCACTTTGCGCCTTGATCGAAATCGTAGACGGGGTCTGTTGATGGATCCGTTTATGTTACGGCGTGGGCCGCAGCAATCAGCATATCAACGTCAAACTTCCTTAACGCGAATCTCGTGAGCGATGGCTCCTCTTGCTGTTGTCGGTTGGCGAACCATATCCTAGCGGGGTGAAGGTCGATAACGAGGTAGATGTGCGACTCCATCTCCTCCGCCGCAATCCACTCCGATACTTTGCGCGCTACTGCGTTGGACAGATCAACCATCGATTCCCCCTGCCTGTGGACGCAAGTACTTGCTCCGCCTGTGTCGCCACGTAGCCGCGCCCTCGTTCGATCTCTCGGAACGGGGTGAAGGCGTCGATCTCCGTCATGACCGGCGCGACGGGATCCAGTCTGCCTCCGATCCAGCTGAAATTGTCGGGGACCCTGTGGGGTTCTGCCAATAATGCCAAACCTGCTTCACGTTCGGCTCCGGTCTGCAAGAGCAAGGTTGGCCTGTATGATGCGTCCCGCGAGGGCAACTACTGCATCGTTTCCACGACTTCTTCACTGCCGTTGGCTGGGTTCTTTCCCTGTCTGAGTAGTGGCTCGCAGAACTCGCTGTTCAATCGATGGTTTGCCGACCTGTCGAGATCCGCGCACAGCGGGCACTTGACAAGGGCGGTGCAGTTTCTCACCCAGTGACCTAGTGTCCTGCATATAAAGCACTTTCCGCTGCGGTCAGCATCCGACAGCGTTGCGCCGTGTGTCCTGTTTCCATACAGCGAAAACGTTGCAGAGGCCGAGCGTTCAGCGCCTCCACTTGCGCTGATACCCAAACCACTATACACATGCTAACCTAAACCTAACCTCGCGGACGGTAGCAAAAAATTCACAGTCGGGGTGAGTGCATTACTGTTTACGTTCGCGCGTCGGCATTGTAGGCAGTTTCGGATCCATTGTCGGCAATCGCGGTCTATTTACGGCCATAAAATACGTTGCTTTACCAGCCTAACGGTTGTCTTAATACTTCGATGCGCCTGATTGTGAGTCATAAGCTTGCTTTCGGCAGGAGGCCGTTAAAAAGGTCTGCATGTGTCAGACAACACGTTGCAATAAACTTCGGCATCATTGCCTACGTGTTTAACCTTTTTTAATTGCAGTGAGCTACGAGACGCTGTGAAGAGCCGTTTGAAATCCTCGTCCGTATTTTGCGATCGAGATGGTTGCTTGTAATTCAATGATACTGCCACTGCTTCTTCTGTAGTACCCCGTCCGCAACGGAGGAACGCAATACTTCTGTGTCGATAAGTACCGTAAGATCGTCGTTACATATTAAAATCCTGAGCTCATTGTGAACCATGCGATGCGTAGAATAATATGAAATCACCAGGTTTAGGTAATACAATTACTGAATAAATGTCGAAAGTTTTGAAGTCTGGAATGAAGGACTTGGAACGACATGAAACACCGTAATATTTCAGGCTCAATAAATAATATTAGATCGTCGCTATATATTCAAAAATTGAGATCATTGTGAGCTCCGTAATGCACAGAATGACGTAGGCACAACATATCGACAAATATATTGACAGAATGAATGTCGAATATTTTGAATTGTCATACAAAATCCCTGCACCACACCGGAAGTACCATAAAATATCAGGGTCATAAAAAATATTGCATCGTGATTATATATCATTGTGTGTGTGTGTGTGTGTGTG
>NIPQ01107461.1:0-38517 GCA_002806875.1 Lepidotrigona ventralis hoosana | reverse complement strand
TCGTTGCATGGATAATCGACTTGTAAATGATAATTCGTGAAATGATAATTCGCGTAACGAGCAAGAATGATTTCGAAGGTTACGAATGCTTAGTGGGAAATTTAAATTTCAATACGGTGGTTATAGTAGTGAATGATCCGCGTAAATTGATCATCTCAAATAAGTTCTGAACTATGCGAAATTGCATGATAAGGCACATTATGTGATTCATGTATTTTTTTTTTAAATGGAATGTGAATTCGTTTCAAAATTATCCTCTTTATTAACAGATTTGTATAATTTTAATTACAATAATAGTACAAATTTCAGTATATTATTTTTCGTCTAAAGAAGTAGGGAAATATTGTACAGATATAATAACCCGACTGGTAAGTGATTTTTTAACATAAGATTACATTTGTACATGGAAATTAGGACAATTTTTCTTAGCCCTTTCACTTTAAATTTTCATCGAAGTATCTACTTGAAACGTATGTCAGGTACATGTCATTATGCGAACAATAATATGAAATCTATAATTAATATCGTATTTAAATCAATATTAATTATTAATTACATTCATTATACTTCAATATATTTAGTTTAAGATAAAAATACAAAGATCAAATTTGTAAAAATGAGGTATTTTAAAAATTGAGTTCAAGAATATTAAAAGTTGAAATATCACAAAGATACATGGATATAACTTAACTTTCGAAATCAAGATTCGAGGTATCATACGTATTTAAAAAATAGTTATGTGCAAAATACGCCTGTAAATATCTCTATATTATAACTAAAATATTATTAGAAAAAATATAAGAGGCAGAATTATCAAATATAATTTTCATCTGTGCAATTGTTGCGTTATATATTGTAGAGTAAATAGCGTTGTGAAATATCTTTACAAATCAATTAACAAGTTAGTATAAATATCTATAGAAAATAATACGTGATGGAATATTACAATATTCACGTATAGAAATAATAGAATATTTCGATGAAATGATATTCATTGGCTGATCGAGACTTGATAAATATTTGTTATCTAACAAATAAGATTTTGCCTAAAAAACTCCAACCTAATTTCTTCTTACGAAATTTCGACCATGATTATTCTATCACTGCGTTTTGCGCTTGTTTAGCTAAAACAGATCTTCTGTTTTTCAATTTTTCGTATATAGATTCGATACTCCATGTAATAAAAGTGATGCTTATCATTAGTGTCATGACGTGTATACAAAGTGCATAACTGTTGCTGACGTCTCTGATGTATCCTAAGGAAGAAACGAAAATTGATTAACGTAAAAAAATTGTCGTCTTATATAATAATAACGAGATATGTATAATCTGTCTTAAGATTCTGTAATATATGTTTTAGAACACATGATAGTTCTTAAAAGATTAAATGATCAAAAAAAAAAAACTTACCAATTGCAGGACTCAAGATTACAACGAATAGACCTTTAAATACCATAAACATTCCAAAAGCACTGGGCAGCTTGTTCAAGGGGCAATATTCAGAAACGGTAAGATTCAGATTGACCAAAGTGGCGCCACGTAAGAATCCTATTACCACGAATGTTACTATCAAAAGTGTTCCTTTAGATTGCGCTGCCATGACTGCAAAAAATACGATCAACAAGAATTAGTAAGAACGAAGCTGGAGATAAGGAAAAATATTGCGTAAAAAGTACTTAAGAAATTGTTCAGTTTGATACATCAATGATCGCAGTGAAAATGGAAAATTTTATTAATTTGTAGATTTCGTCATTTCTAGATACGAGCAACTCAAGAAATAAAGTAGCGTAGGATACTTACTAGAACGTCCAGCTCCAACTAGAATGCAAAACACCCAAAAGACGATTCTCTTTCTGAATCCGAATCTGTCGAAAATAGTTGGTAGTAGAAGGCGGGCAAGAATGTCGGTGAACGCAGTTATCGACAAACAAGAGGCAACTTCCGCTTTGCTCATTCCTGTCGACCATCAAGTTCCTTCGAAAAGTCTACCGAAATATAACCTAAAAAATTGCGCATAGTGGAACGAAATCTAAAGAAATCGCGATAAAACAACTATAACAAAAATTCTAATATCACGTGATTTAAAAATATCAATGATATAAAAATATCTTGAATCTTTTCTTCTTTTATAAATATCAATAAGTATTATAAATACTAATAGGTATCACTAAAATACATAATACGATAATAGTATAATATTAATAGATAGATATTATTAATAGATATAATATTAATAGGTATCGCTAAAATATATAATACGAAGTAAAAAAATAATTACAATCAGACGTGAAGGAAAATTAAACAAATAAAAAGCTGGATCAATTTCTGAATGAATAATCGGACACAATCTGTCAATAAAAATTTCCATTCTGTTTCTTTCCAATATTAACTTCCACTATGAAATTCTACAATCTTTCGACAACATTCGTTGTATTTTGCTCGAGGTTTCGTTCCACTGTATCCACGCAGCTAGGATGTTAGATAAGAAATAGAACTTTGCTGCACGTTTCTATTAATTCCTCCAATATTTTTTTCTTTTTTTTCTTTAAAGAGGAATTAATACGTATTTTCATCGAAATTAAATGTTTATTTAACGAGATTTAAACTTTCATATCATTTTAACATCCATTGCTACGGCATCAATCTTACTTTCGTTTCTAAAGGATCACTTACCTATACTAGTGAGGAAGAATGGTGTCATCAGCTTGAAGTTTGATTCAGTGACGTAATATAAACTCAAACCAATAACGATGTTTAGATAGACGCCGTCTTTAAGCAAGTCTAAATCAAAAGTTTCCTTTATCTTCTTAAAATATTCATTTTTGGACTTTTTTTTTACCTCCTCCGTTTTATCATACTCTACCATATTGTTCTCGGAGTCGCTTGTATCACATCCTGCTCTTTTTACCACTCCGTTGCTTTTTACTTCTAGTAACGTGTCATTTCCGGATGTGTTATTCACATGCCGCTACAAAACGATACAGTCGTTCGTCAGTATTATATTTACGTAAGTCATCGATGTTTATCGGATGGGAATATTATTTAGAAACGATAAGGCTATGCGTTGTCAGAAACTAAATCTAATTGATTAAAACACTAAAAATTTCCACTGAAATAGAAAATTCCTCGTTCACATTCGTTTATTATATCGAAATATGTGGCTAATTATTAATGCGAGCTATTTTCTAGAACGAGAATGCTCTCTTTAATAAAATTATACTATTTAAAAAGAAGAACATTACACGTTAATAATTATTCTAATTTTTTTCTCCAATACTTATCTCATATCAGTATTATTAATAAATATGATGATCGATTGCTGTAAAATTGTCGAATAAAAGTGATAAATTCTGTTCGATAGATTTCTGAATCTCTTCCAAAACTTTAAGATATTTTGAAAAAAGGAATTACAACATTTTCATACTTTGAAAGAAATTTACTTCGTAATGAAAAGCCTTCCTGTTTGTAATGTAAAAATTTTGTCCAAATAATCCAAATAACTTGATATTATCCATATTTTCATAGTAATATAATCTGTTGCAGTATTAATTAGACTGAATTAAATAGAAGTTCAATTTACCTTCACGTCAGCTTTCGTACTTTTAATTTCATGCTCAAGTGGACGTAACAAACAAGCTCCAACAACGGAATGCATTGCCCATCCTCCAACGATCAGCATCGTTCCACGAAATCCGTATGAACTCAGAAGGACATGTATTAACTGTAAACGAGGGAACAAATCAACGTAATTGTTTTACATTTGCCTATTGAAATCATTCTTAACGGATAAAAGACAAGAGTGAACTTATCGCGTTACGTATTTCGGAAGATTACAGAACGATCGCGTGTTTTCTCTAATGACGTATCGTATCTCAAATCTAGATCAAAGCTGAAACTATAATTCGTACTTGAGGTACTATCATCATGGCCAGAGTAGTCCCTGCCATAGAGAAACCGACGGCTTGCCCTCTCTTCTTGTCGAAAAATGTGTTCAACGCCACGAACGACGAGGCGATGGCTAGTCCAGTCCCTAAACCTGTCGCAATTATATGAAAATGAATAAACCGATGGATAAAGAAATGTCTTGATTTGTTTAAATTTCATTCTATCGTAATTTTTACGTCAAGCATTAGTGAAATTTATAGAGAGAATTTATAGTGGACACAGACAGTGTTGTTAGCAATCTGAAAGAGTACATTCTGATGGAACTACGTGTGATTAAAAATCTGTTTGAGAAGATGATATTTGATGTGAACATTGTGGCGTGAAAATACGTACAACTTACATATAAAACCTTGGAATTAGCATGTTTGAAAGGCAAAGGCTTATCTTGGTTTTCTCACCTCCTAAAATACTGTAAGTGCAAACAATGTGGAGTATGCTGTTAGCTCTCGACGTCAATATCAGTCCGGTACAGCTCAAAAGCGATCCAAAAAAAGCCACTTGTCGATAAGAATACTTTTTCAACAACGGCCCTACTAAAAGACCTAAATAAATTATGATAAAACGGACGAGAATTATAATAAGAAATGTAACAACAACTAATGAGAAAATAATTGCATCTACATATTGGAAATATAATTCTTGTATTTTAATTTCGTTTCAATTCCTATAATTTACAATGCAGAAAATAATACTAGCTTAGTTATGAAAAAGTTACATTATACTTGAATTTATTTTTTATTTCATTAAATACGAGATCTAGATGAGATTTCAAGATCGTTAATTACAAGATCTAAAAATACCTGAAAAATTAACGATAGCATCGAGAATGCTCATTATGAATGACGCTTCTGTGGAGTCAATGTCGAATTCCTCAAAGGGATCGTGGAAAAGGAGACCAAACGAGGGATCCAAAGATCTTAAAGAGAGCTGGAAAACACGGAATTGTAAAATCTTTTACGTCGTATCCTCTGTGCTGTTGCAAGCATCGTATTATTTTTCACACATTTTCACGGATATTCAATGGAAATAAGAATATAAATGTAAATTATATACATCACACTGGGTAATTATCAATCTTCTATGCATCATCAACGTCATCAGTGTAGTTTACTTTTATTGATTGTAATTTAATGTGATTCGAAGTAATTTAATTCAATTATATATTATGTAACATAGAGTTATAGTAATATTCAAAATACAAATAATATTAGAATATCCAATTAATTCATAGGTAATTGAACGTTCTTCATTCTTAATTAAAAGCTTCGAGAGAAATATCATCGTGTGATATATACAAATCGTAAGTGAAAATTCAATCATGTTGATACAGATGTTTCTATAATAAGGAAGATAGTCAAATTCAGATATGACGAACTGAAATATAAGTAAAGTTCGTGTGCTGTAGTAAGTGGCTCATAAAATTATGCACGCAGCGAATTTTCATGATTATATATTACGTAATACTTCGTGATATTCTAAATACATTATATAATTCAACGTACTTTGAAACGTGAAAAATATGGCTGCATTTGGGACAAATCTGAAAATGTATATATAGGGATTACGAAGTATTTATTTTAAGAGTTGCAACAATCAAAGTACATGTTAACCACCAGTTGTAATATTAATTATACTTTATATACATTTCCAGATTTACATTTAAATTTACACACAACGCGCGCAAGGTACAAAAGAACCATTGATAATAAGTATTCACATATTCAGTTTTACGAGCCAGCACGAGAACACAAGAAACGATAGTTAACAATGAAATATCGTTACCGTGACGAGACTACTGCCGAGACAAACGAACCATGCCCAACCACCATCGATCCCTTTCCTCTTCTTATCACCAGGATTCATCTCGTTCGGTTCCAATTATGCTCCCACATATGCGATCGCTGAGTTCGATGCACGAACTGTCAGCAATATGATCGGCTCCGGTACGCGATATACGATGTAGAAGAATTAACACTAGTTGCGATCGTTCGCTGATTATTTCATATCTCCAGATATAGATTAGTCACCGCCTCTTCATTCACTGGTTAATGATCGGACACGTATCACCAGGTGTACCAGCTCGATCGTTTCTTTCGCTTCTTGCTTCGATTAGGCACTGACGAGCCACTGTCATGCCGCCTGAAACCGATTCGTTCCTCGTCTGCCCCTCTTTGTTCTATCGGTCCGTGGAAGAACAAACGTGCGTTACATCCTTTTCTGGAATTTACAACGCGAGAAGAAAAGGGAAAATGTGCTCGTCATTGATACAAATTGGTGTTTCATTGGAACGTTGCCTTTCGAAGAATGAGGAATATGTCCGTGGCTGATATCATTCTCTCGGCAAAGGCTTGATCTTTCTTTTCGCGAACGTACGATTGCAAAATGCACTCGCGATGCTGGCACGAGTTCTCATGATTGCCTGGTTTATACAATAATAAAGAAAGTGTGGAACGTCAATGCGAAGCATTATCCATTTAAGCAGTTGCACGAATGATCATAGTAGCATTCATTTCGTGACAATGTACATAGTAATTGGTTTGCGTTTGATAGTAATTTATAAAATTGGAAAAAGTTGTTCCACATGCATGTGTATTTTTCCAAATATTCTTTTTATTTATCTGACCTTTCGCGTATTTACGAATAGCTAATAAAAATACAAATGCATTTTTTTTGCTTCACGTGAAATCGCTACGAGAGAATTATAACCCATGCAACTTATCAATCGTTTAGTGTATTAAACGGCAAATTGGGAATAACATTTATTTCTGAACTTAAGTTTCCATCGTGCACAATCTCCGTCATTATAAATCTCCATAGGTTGTAAATGATATTTAAATCGTGAATTGAAGAGAAATTAAATCTCTTATCTACAGTTGCTCACGGAAATACTCGACGATTTATAGGAGAATTTTTCATGATTACATTTTCAGATTGGCTTCAAATCTTAGTTGCTTCTATACTGTTAGCGAAATTTCAAAGTTTTATGTAACACATGTAATATATATAATTTTTCTACGGTAAGTAATTCGAGTACTTTCATAAATTACATTTACAATGTTAGTTAATGTTCGTTAAGAAAAAGAAAGCACATATGTTCTTGTGAGAACGCTTTAAAACTTTGATATGCACAAACATTATAACATTAAATTATTACGTAAATGCAAAATTCTTCTACTTGATTTATATTTTACAGTTTTTCAAATTTGTGGACATTCGAAGAAGAAGAAAAATAAATGGCAAAATAAGTAATTTCAACTATTTCTCTCTGTTTTTCTTTTTCTTTTTTTTCAAATAACTTTCATGTATTTTGTGAGGGATACAATATTCCTCCAATGACACGTAACCGCAAGAAATCGATCGCGAAAGATAAAACGGACATCCAGGAGAAAATTTCAATCGTAGAACGGTTGTTTCATCAGTTTGAAAGAATTTTAGTTGAATATCGAAACTCAAAAGATAGTACAAGGATAGATTTAATCATACTTAATACTTATATGCAGGTTAACAATGTACTAATATAATATACACTATGCATTCGTTGGTAATAATTTCGATTTATGGTTGTACATTAATAAATATACCTTGCTTCAAATTATTAGAATCTATTTTTAAAATTGTAATTGAGACATAATTTATGTTCATTATGCAAAGTACATAAAGCACATTTGAAATTCGAAACTTACGTTACTGCACAAGCTATGTCGTTTCACATCACGTTCGATTAATTCAATGAACGAGTTAAACAAAAAAAAAAAGAAAAAAGAAAGACCGGAGTACTTACAATTTATTCAGAGCGTGCAGAAAAATTGATATTTGGCTTCAAAAATCCATCAAAAGAAACACTTGGTCTTGATATCACGGAAAAAAAGTTAACTTACTCATTTAACACTAGAATTACCACCGACTGAAGTGTATAACTTGCACCACAGCGATCAAAGTTTATTATTCACATACGTATCTCAAACAGACAGATCATTCGAATCTCTGAAAATCCACCAATCCTTCTAAAAAAATTACCAACTGTTCATTTTGATCGATTAAATGTGACGTTGAATCCCTTCCTTCCGGAATGTCTTCTCGAGGGATCACGTTCACAAATGCGTGCAAACAGGTGCTCGTCCAGAATGGCGAACATCGAATGTCACATATCGAAATGACGTCGCGCGTCCTTTTTCCGCCGCTTTTGTCTTTTATCAGGGCTGGCGAACAAACCGGGCGGAGAATCGCTCTCGGCCACGAGGAGGCAAGAAAACGCGAAACGGACGAGATTACCCGATATCTCGTTATTCTCGTTCGACCGCGATCGTTCGCTGCAGCGCGGTTCGTTCCGTTGCGTTTCGCCGCCAGTTTGTCGAACACGATCGATCGACCCTTGGCTTTCCTCGTCGCGGATTTCTATTTTGTCTGGTACTATATGCTGGAACTAACTGTTCCGTTGCTTGCACCAACGCGCGAACTTCGAGTGCGACAGTGTGGTGAAATCGACTTTTTTTCAGCGGTTTTTGCGTCGTCAATCGCAATCCGGGATGTGCATCGACGGAGCTTCACGCTCGAATCACAGGCTTGCCAATGTCGTCGACGTTGGACGACGTTGCTTCGCTTCTTGTTCGATGGGATGACGATTAGCGGTTAATTAGACGTAATTTAGAGTTTAGAGTTAATTAAGGAAAGGATTCAGCCTAAAAATGGAAACACCCATATCGCTGGAAATGGTGATACGAATGATGGACTCTTGAGTGATTATTCTTCTTTCGAGGGATGTCTCTTTTACTCTTTCTAACATAAATAAGTTAACTCTTTGAGGCAGAAATTTTTGTAGCAAAAGAACATCCGGATCACGTGGAAAGTTTATCTTAAGATAGAATTATTGGATACAAAGTTAGAAAACAGATTAATAATAATAAATAACAGGGGAGATCCTTAACCTAAAGGAACTGATTGAATACAGACATAACACAGATGTCTGTACGTTTAGTTGTTTTAATCTTTGAGGTGAATTGATAGATCGTATAGTATCAGAATATTTTTTAATGCGTCATTCACCAAAGAATTAACAAGTGGAATTATTCAGAAATTCCATTGAAAATCGTGCTGTAAAACAAAGAAAAGAATATTATTTTTTTTACGTTGCAAATATTTGCATCGTCATATTTTTTAAAATATCATGTTTATGGTATAAATAAATACTTATTTAATGGTGTGAAATGAAATATTTCACAAAATAGATTGCTTTATCACCTCCACTGTTGACATTATTGCTATTATCAGTGCTACTCTAATTTCTTCATATTGTTACTGCCACTATAATTTGATTGCACAATCTAAAACGACTTCAGTATGTTAATTTCAAAGTTTTTGCTTTATTCAAATAATAAGTCAATAAATAATACGCCACTAGATAGAGAGTTATTTTTATACTTTTAATGACAATCTCAAGGAAAAGAAGATGGGAATTAATAGATCTCCAATATATTTTGCTGAATAATGAATATTTAATACGTATTTCCATATTGGAAATATCAAAACTCGATGGCAAGAATTATTTACTTAATCATTTACTCTATCACGTTAAACGAGGGAAATATTTTTCACTGATCTGAGTTCAAGAATTTTTCAATTATCTTTTTAGTATTTGTTATTCTTATCGTACATCTCACGAAGACCATATGCACAAGACTGATAACACAAACGAATAATATCCCGTCCGTAATTGGTTAAAAAATTGTTCCACTGTCACAATTTTTTATATTTAACAGTGACAAGCCATGTATCTTTTTCGCGGTTTCATTGTTCACGAGTTGAGTGAAATTTATTTCTTCAAATGAATGTCAAGTGAAAATGAAATATATTCCAAGAGGTTGCATACTAACAAGTTTATAGTCTTCATTTTCTATTATATTTTCCGCTATTTATTATTATTATTATTATTTATTTATTACTTATCATTTTTACATTTCCAGCCTTATAATAATTCATAAATAACAATATATCTGATTCAAATCCCGTTGAAAATGCATTGAGAGAATGCAGCTTGTTGAATAGCAGCGTGTCGAAGCGATAAGTTATTCATTTATTAGCTTCGACACTAACCGTGTGTCACACGGATTAATTAACACGACCGCTAAGAATACCTTTTTTTTTTGCCACTGGTTTAAATTACTTGCGGTATAAGCTAGCTATGGTTTGAAAGCGAATTTATTTTTGCATCGTAAATACACTACGATCACAATCGGTGTTTCAATAATTTTAATAACGTTCACCCCGAGCCCAGAGATTAATCAAGCTAAATGAAAACAAATGATTCATCGAAATTACTCAACAAATCAATAAGTGCGTGAGGTTAAATTTTATCACGTAACATAGTGGCAATATTGTGGAAACATTTTATTGAATCGTAAAGAAAAACAGATGATTTATTGATTAATATAAGTATTAGTATTTATTCATTCGGCGAAACAGAATGGAAATACGTATGAATTAATGACGTCAACGTGTGTACGTAATATTTCTCATAAAAGCGATCTATCACGTGTCGAAGGCTGTGTGTATTGTATTTTATCACGTTGAAACGTGATAAACGTATTCAGAACGCGTTAATTATGTTACTTGCCGAGAAACTGAATTTTATTGCCATATCCAGCGTACGAAGTTATTGACTAAAAGAAATTTGATTTGCAAATAAATTGAGCACTGAATGTTTGCATGTTTTGTTAAAAATAGACCTCGCATAATCTTAGTCAAGTTAATATTGGATTATTTTAATTCAACTTTCGATAAGAAAGTAGAGTACGATCGCTTATATTGTCCTTTTAAAGATAGCAAGTAAA
This sequence comes from Lepidotrigona ventralis hoosana, assembly GCA_002806875.1. Lineage (NCBI taxonomy): Eukaryota > Metazoa > Arthropoda > Insecta > Hymenoptera > Apidae > Lepidotrigona > Lepidotrigona ventralis. The sequence continues at coordinate 27,745 of NIPQ01107461.1, read as the reverse complement.
TAATTCTACAATCATAAACAGCATTAAAAAAGGTCTGAAATAGTGGAGAAATAAGATTAACAAATTAACCAGATAAGCAAATAGTGAATATTTATGAATAATTTATGAAGAATTTGAAGATGTAGAAAAATATGCATAATTGTACAAGCATGATTGTCTATCATAATATTATAATATTTAGTAGATGAAATTCTTTTTGGGTTTCGTTAATGCATAATAAAATCTGTGATTTAGTTGTAACATTCGTAAAAAGATCGATATTTCAGTGTGTATAAAATATATCATGTATGTATGCATACATTATAGAGGGGATATTGGTATCTTATGAAGACGATAACGCATATTATATAGGGTGGAGTACAATACATGAATATTCTAGTGATGTGTCATTGATTTTCTGGTACTTCACGAATCTTCCAATACTTAGATGAAACTCGTCTGTGTACGCCGTATCGCCTGCAACCGATATCTATCCCGTGAAAACTGTAGTGTATATGTTAGGATCCAGAAGAAACATCGTGCGTAAAGTTCAATATGTTATCTTGTATTTTCAACTGGAAATGGAAATGGTATTTCATTAGATGGACCAAACAGTGTTTAAATTATTTTTTTTTCTATTTTACAAAAAATTATTTTTTTATTTTCTTTTCTTTTTCATTTATGAAGTGAATAAAATTTCTGCAGGACTTTTAATATTTTTAACAAGACTAAGCTACGAATGTCGGAGATTTAATCCAGTTTTCACAATTTTAGTTAATTTAGTATTTATCCCTTAAGTTGTGAGATTTCTTTGAAAATGTAAAACGTATTTTAGTAGATTTTTGCAAAGTGTAAAATTTAGACAGGCAGCATGCTTCAAACTTAGAGGTTTCTTTATCTACATTTCTGCATTTTTGCACTTCGAAAAAGTTATTGTAATAGACGATTTGCTCAATAAATTCTTGCATAAATTAGCTTGTAACTATTATAAAAAGATTATTAAATGAATATGTTAAATATCTTTAGAAAGAAAAATATCGTAGGTATATTTAATAGATTCATTATATATATATATATATATATATATATTTGTATATATATATATATATGTATGTATATATATATATATATGTATATATATATATATGTATATATTATATATATATATATAATGAATATATATATATATATATATATTCATTATATATATATATATATATATATATATATATTTGTATTCTAAACACTTCTTTATTTTATAGCTTTTGCTATGAAAGAATCATTTCGTTATGAACAATCATTTTGTAAGAAGAAGTGAAATTACGAAGCTCAAGTATATATCTATGTATGCAAACACATTACTATACTGTTGTTATTTCCATTATTATTATCTCGCGATTTAAACCAGTTTCTGTATGTAGTATTGCAAAATTTCATTTACGATAGGATCTTTTTCCTCAAAATGATTTCCTAATTCCAGATGCTGCGGTAGCAATATTTCATTCTCATTAAGGATAGGTATTTAGTACAGTGACATTGTGTACATAGATAAGAAAGTCTTCGAAATCGTATGTACCCGGCTTCGTTCAGTCAAAAACCATACAGCCAACTGTCATATGCTGTACTAAAATTGTTTAATCACAGCCAGAGGTTCTTTCTATCAATCGGAAGAAACTGAAGACCTCCCAGCTAGTAAGATCCTTATTTATATATTTGAATTTATCTCGTGCTCTTTACATTATCGCCCAATTCTGCCAATATGTAAAAATAATTATCTTTCATTCGTTACGAATTATATCAAGTGCACAGAATTCACAAGGTTCTGAATATTAGTAAATTCTTTGTCTTCTCTCTTATTGTTTTAATACAGTTTTCTTCCTGTTATTTTTTTTTCTTTTTTTTTTGTATTATCGCTTCTCAATTCACAACTGCGAGCGATTTTTGGAAAGTTTTGAGTAAATGTTGCAACGTGTACCATATCATTGTTCGCATATTCAAATTTATCTCTTTTACATTTTACTTATAATTAGAAATAAGTNATCAATCGGAAGAAACTGAAGACCTCCCAGCTAGTAAGATCCTTATTTATATATTTGAATTTATCTCGTGCTCTTTACATTATCGCCCAATTCTGCCAATATGTAAAAATAATTATCTTTCATTCGTTAAGAATTATATCAAGTGCACAGAATTCACAAGGTTCTGAATATTAGTAAATTCTTTGTCTTCTCTCTTATTGTTTTAATACAGTTTTCTTCCTGTTATTTTTTTTTCTTTTTTTTTTGTATTATCGTTTCTCAATTCACAACTGCGAGCGATTTTTGGAAAGTTTTGAGTAAATGTTGCAACGTGTACCATATCATTGTTCGCATATTCAAATTTATCTCTTTTACATTTTACTTATAATTAGAAATAAGCTTTTTAAAGTCAGAAACATAGTTTTTTGGTCAATTATTGTTCAAATTATTTCTCTGTCAATCAAAATCGAGGGAGACGAGCGGGTGAAACAATTTCTATCGGAGTGTGTACAATTCTTGGGAGAAATGTGCTCGATAATAAATTTAGTGACTCCTGCTGGTAGAGGATTGAACCGAGAAACATTGAATATTGAAGTGAAAATAGTTAATTAACAAATATTTTCTGCTATGTGTATTTAGACTATATGGAAATATGACGGTAGTCAAGAGTAATGGAATAACAACGATGGAAGCAACGAATATTTTGATCGAAGATGAAAAGAAACATCAAAATAACGCGTTACTACCTTACAAGGAAGGGCAAGATGAAGATGACGACAATGAAATCACGTTAGAAGATTTGGCTCCAGATGGTGGCTGGGGATGGATGGTTGCTTTCGCCATGATAGTAGTATTTGTTAGTATTTATTTCCAAATAACATCATACATTTTGTCAGTTTTCTTTACTCTTTTTTCTTCCTTCTTCTTTCATCGTTTGTTTGAATTTCCTTTATTTATGGAGGTGAATATTTGTTTTGTCCAGTTGAAACTATAATTGAAACATAAAATATACTTATTTGTATGTATTATGGATATTCATGCAAATTTATATTTTTAGAACGAAATTAAAGAAATAGAACCTAGAAACTTGTTTGACGTGTAATATTATGCATCAGACTTACAAATTATTATATTTCGAGCGCTTCATATGTTTTTGAACATTAAGTACATTCCACTAATTTTTGCACCCTTAAATTTCGCATTAATGAAACTCCACAATCCACGATCTAATTTGCAAGATTTGAAAACTATTAAATTGATAGATTACTATAGAAAGAGCATCTTTATTTCTACGAACATTTCTGTGACACGCAGTTAATTTTTTCGACAGATTACAACATTTGGACCAACGTCGTCGTTTGCAATAATATTTGGAGACTTTCTTGAAGCCCATGGTCAAGCTGGCATAGCGATGACACTTTTCAATTCCGTTTTCATGATAACGTTCTCAATTGCTGGTAAGTCGTCCGGTTTTTTGTTTCGAGGATACGCTTTCGTGTGATAGGAAAATTAAAATTTTCAGTACGAAAGTATACTGATATAACTAGATGTTATTTATAACAGCATTACGAGATACAGTCACATGTGTCTTACGTTTATTTAGAACATGTCTAGACTCCAGGAAGTGGAAAATCATATCTGCACTTACAAATAATGTGCTTTGATTTACAACTTTAACACAAGCGTTCAATGTCACGTTTGTTCTTCATTCTCAATTCGTAATACGTACTACGGGGGGGCCATCTCTCTCTTTAGCGAATAGAAAATATTTCTCGATGTAATAATAATCGAGGAAAATTAAAGGGAATCTTTCACACGTGCTGCGAATGTAAAAGTAAAGCAATTATTGGTATCTATATCTCTAAATATAAAGCAATTTATATTTAAAATGATCTTTCGATAAATGATTTTGAAATGTATTAAGACAGATCGGAAATACTGACGGAAAATATTTTTATAACTCGATATATTTATTAGCTAAAGTCGTTGAAATAATTTTATACTTTGTAATTGAAAATTCTTCTAACATTTAAAGTTAATATTCTAAAACGTTAGAATTGAGTTAAAATATGCCATGTTTTAATAATATCATTATTTCTGTATATTCTTATGTATATTATTCGTTCAAATAAAATTTGTATAATGAACTTTTTTAATGAGAACTATATGATTAATTTGATCAGCTTGTATCATTTTAAAAATTATTCATGAACATTTTCCTGTAATATAACTGTACGCGCAATTATATTCAACGAGGAGTATCACGTATTTTTCAAGAAAAGATGTAATTATAAAGACTATTAAATAGTGAGAATATTACCGGTAAGCATTCGACGATGCTTCCCGATAGTTATGTAATTCTTTTATAGTTCTATAGATATTAGATAAGAGCGACATTGAGAAATAATTATAGTTAACGATTTCTAAGTCAAATTGCAATGCCATTGAATAAATCATATATTTTATTGTTAATATTACATAATATACATACTTAAATGATATTCTTATGTTTCATTTTATGAATACATTCATTTGTTGTTCGTTTTCTCCTCTTATTTGATAGATTTAAACAAATATAGATTTAATTCTTCATATTAATCAACATTTCGATATTTAAAATAAATTTGTATTAAAACTATAGACTATTTGCTCAATGTAAGTATATTTCATTGCTTCATAAATGAATTAGCAGATTCTATTTAATATTAATTATTTATGAGCAAATTTGTTGATAACTTATATTTGATTTTAAATGGTTTCTATAACACTGTAATGATTGTTATTTTTATGCAATAATATAAATTTTTATAAATAAATTCATTTCTCCTTTTTACACAGATTTGTCTTCCACAGATTGGAATATTCAAATCCAAAGTTTATTAAAATATTAGAAAAAGCACTTGATTTTTGTTGTTTTTCAAATAATAAAAGAAAAAGTAGAACTTATGATACTGGCAACATTAAATTTTAAAATGTAAAATTATTTTCAATGAATGTATTAATGTCAGAAGAATGATATCAACAACTTGGCGATAAAATATAGTAATTTCAAGTTCTATTACAGGTTTAATGACTAACACGTTAATGAAGAAGTATTCTATGAGGCCGGTGGGGGTAGTTGGCGCACTGCTGTTCTCATTGCCAAATGTCTGTCTAGCTTTCATCACGAACGTCTACGAAATGGCATTCATAAATTTTTTACAAGGAATGGGTCTTGGTCTCATCTTTACCATCTGCAATACAAATTTCAACGCTTACTTCGTGAAAAAAAGGGCGCCAGTACGTAGATACAGGGCCGGTGGCCGACAATTGTCAACATACTTATATTCTTAATTTTTTAGAAAAATTCTTCCTATTTAGGTAATGAGCGTGGCCCAAGTTGTCATTGGATTAGGTGGAATTGCCTATCCCATATGCATTGAAAAAATGATGAGGATGTACGGTTTTCGAGGTGAATCTTTGATATTAGTAATATTGATAACAGAATAAACATGCTCACGAAAATATTTGGACATTTATAGGAACATTTTATGTATATTATGTATATCATGTATCATATAAAACATTTTGATATTTTATTAATACTGAAATCTGACTGTTGCAATTATATTGGCCAAGTTTGATTCGATGAAATCTGGGTAATCATTTTACATTGCAAATATTATGAAAAACATTATATCTTGAATCATTTCATATATTTTTTCATATTATATACATTTTTAAATAAAATGTAATTATTACATATCTTTAAAGTGTTAATGAAATTTCAATTTCAATGAAATTTTACACATCTAAATATTATAACATTTAAATATGTTAGATTTTTTCTACAGTGAATGTTCGAATATTTTCGTGAGTTCCTGTAAATTTTGTGAATTCAAATTAGAAAAAATAATCCGAGATTTCGAGAATCCCCAACTTCCTCTCACTGCTCTAAAAGTTCAACACTGAATGATGAATGATAAATATAACTAATTAAGAATGCATTCATCTTTAAACATATTTATATTTATATTATAATATGCTATCTTATGTTCTAATAAATAAATCAATTATTTTGTTACTGATCGTAAGATTATCGGTACAATACTAAGTACTCAAAGGGTCGATCATGTGATAGGGACAGCACTAATGACGGGTGCCATGAGTTTGAACTGCATCGTCGGTATGACGATGATGCACCCTGTCGAATGGCACGCGAGGAAACCGGAAGAAGTGCGGGCGGAGAGGCAACGCGAGAAAGAGGAACGGAAGTTAAGGGGTATAGTACTGTCAGATCGTCGTTACAGCGACGTCGTGCGTACTCCTGCGAAAACCAGATGGAGCAGCCTAACGAGTCTGAAGGGCGAAAGCGGGAAACAGGTTCCGCTTTTGATTGAAACGTTGAAAGTAAGTTTTGTACGTTGTTCTGAGCCGAACAGTTGTTGTTGCTTCGGAACGCAAGAAATATTAAAGGAGACATATTTACGAGAGAAAGCAGTGTTGTAAATCCTAAAAAAAAAAAGAGTAACGATGCGTTTGGTAGATCGTGATAAGTAAAACTGTTAAAAGAAACGTTCCCCGCGATTTATGGACTGGATTAAAGTAGAACTTTCATATATTTTGGTGGTAAATATTATAATTAATTATATGTTTTATTAATGTAATATTTTCTTTTTAATTTCTTTCTTTTTTAGATGATTTAATTACACTCTTGTTTATAAATAATACGAGTCAATCTTGTAATTTAAGATTGATTTAGAAGAAAATATTTACTACCCGAATCCGTGACACTGACGTATATTTAAGTACATTGAAATGATGATTGAAAAATGATCGAATTTTGAAATGAAATTTGATTAATTAAATTTTGTAAAAAATTTTAATTTAGATTTAAATTGAAGAATAATTATTTTGTAAATTTAAGGTTCTACTTAAAATCAATATATCTTTCGCACATTACTAATTAAATTTCTATGTTTCGTTAAATACAGTCACCTGCGAAAAGAGTAGCCTCGATATCCGAGCTGGAAGACAGAATATACAATCGAATGAGATCTGGTTCGATGCGTGAATTGTTAACAAGACGACTATCGACGTTTTCGTCATCAAGTTTGGTGAATTTGATGACTAGTATCGGCAGTTTGGGCGATACTAGGCAGCATCATCCTGAAAAAATCAAAGAGAAAAATAAAGAAATAGGAATTCAGGTTTCGTTGAAAGAAGAACAAGATATCAGTAAAAGCCAACTAGAGTACGTGAACTATTTTCACATGCATTCGTTTATCATTGACTAGAGAACATAACGATATAAATCGAGTATTTAGAAAAATTTAAATTTAATCAAGCATTTTAATTTGGTCAAAGTATCGATCGTTTAGTTTTACAATAAACGATTATATCCTCTGCTGTGACTTCAAAGAATATAACAAAGGATATTATTTTACAAGAACTAACTTATACCGATGCTAAGAATTATTTAATTACTAAGGATAACGTCTTCTATGTACTTCATTAAATGAATTTTAAATATCGCAGAGAAATATTGGGGGAACTTCTAGAAACGTCACTTTTAAAGAATTTTGGTTTCCTGAACATTTGCCTGGGGATCAGTTTCGTCTTGTCCAGCGATTTCACGTTTTCCTATCTCTTGCCACTGATGATGACTAACAATGGTTACACGAAAAGTCAGGCAGCTCTAGCAATCACCATCTGTGCGGCCGCGGAACTGGTGTCCAAGATATTGCTTGCGATTTTCACTTTGATGATAAAAGTCAAAGCGAAGTACATATTCTTCGTTGCTATGATTTGCATGGCGTTCGCAAAAATTGGTACAGTAAATTATACGCGTCGAATTTTTACCCGACGAAGTAAAGCATTGTANTTTTAAAAAAAAAAAAAAAAAAAAAAAAAACAGAATCGGAAGATTATTCGAGATTTTCTGCGAATCTGTTTATTTTATTTTACAGGTTACTTACTATATAATGGTACATTGACCGGCATGTTCGTTATGATAACAATTATAGGAATGGTTAGATCGTGGTTATTGGTTCCTCAGCCACTGGTAATTATAGAAGATATCAGTATTGATAAATTTGCTTCAGCGTACGGAATTGCTGGCGCTATTAACGGAGTGATTTCCATACTGTTTGGTCCGATTGTTGGTGAGTAGAATATATATACATCAGTGTACTGAAAACAATGTTAAAGATCAATCATAATGTTACATTTATCTTCCACTATTTTAAATAAAATTAAAGCAAGAAATAACGATTCTTTTTGTATTCTTTTCGAACTGAAAAAAAAGAGAATTTCAGAAATGACTCGTAAAGGTGAATATTCTACAAATCTTTTACTTATTATCGACTTCTATTTTACCATTTTGTTCTTATCAACGTTAAATATAATCGTTTTAACATTATCAACCGTCCATTTGATTAACTATGAAAGAAACTACAAAAGGAAGATGTGTATTCGTTAGAAGGAAATGAGAACGAATTTTTAAATGCAAATGATCTCTTTCAGGATTCCTGAAGGATTGGACCAATAGTTTCGTAGTCTGCCAGCTTGCTCTCATATTAATGAACATCCTGTTCGTTATCCCGTGGGCAGTACAGTTCCTTTCAGTAGATTTACCAAAGAGGAGGAAGGAACGGGCGGATAAAACTGCTGCCCAAACTTCCGGTTCCTTTTCTGCAGATTGACGCAAAAGGAGAGAGAGAGAGAGAGGCAGAAAGACCTTGTGCGTAATGCACGTATTTACTATTCGAAAGTAGAAACTCTTTTGTACAAAAAAAGTGAAATTACGTACCTTTTTTATGGCAATTAAAAATGCTTGTTTTTATATAAATTAAATATCTGTTTGTGGAATGAAATATTGAAGTTACTATTGCAGCGTTGATCGTACAACACAGCGCGAGATACAATGTACAAATCTTTTACAACGATGTAGTAGTTCATATCTTTCAGATAAGTTGAATATTTTATGTATTGCAAATTTATCTACGAATTTATCGAAAAGAATGTTACGGTTAGATTAATTTAAATTTAATTAAAAGCGCAATGTTGTATCAAGTGTACATAGAAAGATGTTGTAAATGAGATTCGAATAAATGTTTTATAATAAATTTCTTGCAATCATCGCTACAGTTACGAGATATGTTGTATTTAGTAATTCGTTATAGAACTTAACGATAATGTTGTAGAAACATCAAAACGAAAAGTCAATATTTTTATTGAACTTATGATAAAATCATTCACCTTTTTATTTTACGAAAATTAATTCACAATAGATATCATTTTATGATTATTAATATGATTAATATTATTAATATTATTAATTGGAAATTATTATTATTAAATTTACAATTAAAGAACCTGCCAATTGTTCTTATTTCGTGGCTCAATTTTTATTCGGAAGCCGTCTTCTCTTTTAAGAATAATGTCAACCCTCAGCCGAAAGTCCTTTTCTGTGAGATCCGACAGGATCTTGTAGTTCCGCAGGATCGTCGATAATAAAACCTTCAACTTTAACACCGCGTATTTCCTTCCCACGCATGATCTACAAAAAAAAGAGGAGGGAAAAGAAAAAAAAAATAAATGTCTCGATAAATCCTTTTTTTAAAGTTCTCGAAAGAACTGCTAAATGCTAGTAGAATACTTAGACTGTGCATTTTTATGCGAATTAATATTTTGCGAGAATATAATTAAAAAGATAGAAGCTAAATAAAAGATTGCTTTACGTATTAAATATTATAAAAAGTATCCACTATCTTATGTAGGTATTTCGTGCAGTTTTGCATTTTAAAATTTCTTAAGAATATTATTAATATTCTGAAAAATTTTAACTTTATATATTTCTATGATATTTAACTCTGTATGTCAATTATTTTTCCAAATGACAAATCAATACGTTTTTATTCCGCGTTCTTGTTACAAAGTATTCACGAACCTGTTTCTTTTTTTTTACATTTAATTACGAAAATATTGACACTATGTGATATCTGAATATGTATTTGTATATTTAAACTATAAGAATGGAAGAGACTTTACCTCGGTCCTGCACTGAAAGGAATAAAAGAGTAGTAATGTCTGCACTGCATTTTTTCTGGTAAGAAGTTGTCAGGGTTGAACGCATTAGGGTTTGGATAGAATTCTTCTAACCGGTGAACTCTGAATTGCGGAATCAGAATCGTAGTACCTTTTGGTATTAAGTAGTTCCCCGTCACTGTAGGAATCATATAATATTTTTAAATAAATGAATTAACATTTTCAATGATATCTTCGCGTGACAAGAAAATTTTATAAATTCTTTTGGAAATTAATTTATATATATCTTTGTCTGTAATGTGAAATAGCTAAGCTCTAAATCTAATTTATTGTTAGTAATCATTAATTATCCTGAAACTTGTTAAATATTATTCAATTTCCATTACTAACTGTTTTCGGAAATTTAAATTTAATTTCTTAGATTTCTGATATATTCAATTTAAAAATTGTTCAATACATAAAATTTACCTATTCTGAGGTCTTTCTTAATCTCTCTCGCAATGGCAGGAACCGGCGGGAAAAGTCGCAACGATTCAAAGATTACTCTTTCAAGATATTTCATTTCTAAAGTATCTTGGAACGTGCAAGGCCTGTCCGAGTCTCCGAAAATCTCCATTAGTTCCTCGTATACTCGTTCCTGCGACATAATTACGTAATATTAGAAATAACAAAATAAACGTAAAAAAAATATTGACGATAGGTCTGATGAAAGAATAGTTAGCTGAAAGAAATACGATATATCCATAAAAGTAATTAATCAAGGTATCACTTGTTTGCAAACTTCAAGTCACATTGTAATCAATCAACATCAAGTTAGAGAAACGATGGAGCATTAACCTTCAATTATCACGTTATAACCTTTATTTTATCGAGTAACAAATTTGTCGTGAGAGGATGGGAGATCCAACGCGTGGGAAAACTTTATTCCTCAGAATGTGCGTCATGTGCCATACGTATAACAAAGACGAACGGCACAAAATAGGTCCTAATCTTTTTGGAGTAGTTGGCAGAACGTGTGGTAGTATGTATGCAATATCAGTATCTTTTCATATAAATTGTTCCCTTTTTACACTGAAATGCTATCATATACATGGAAATTTATATATAACATAGCGAAACAGTTATACGTCATATATAAATTGTTGCATACATATAATATTTTTAGAAGTATCGTAAAAGAAAGAATATCTCGATCTTGAAGTCGAAATTTTTTAATTTTGTAATTTTTACGTGTTTAATTAGTTTAATTACGTGATAAATTAGTTTTAAATAACTTTCAAAATAAAATTGATCAAATCATCGTTTATCGTGTAACAAGTATCGTGTTTATATAGCTATTTCTGGATTCAATTATACCGAACCGATGAAGAAGAAAGGTGTCGTGTGGGATGAGAAAAATTTGAACGAATATTTGGAATTCCCGAGGCAGTTTATCCCTGGCACGAAAATGATGTTCAATGGTATTAAAAAGGCTGAAGATCGTAAAGATATAATTGCATTCCTGCTAACGTTGAAGTGAAAAGTCGAGAAACCGTATTTATCAGTATGAAATACAGCGAACAAAATAAGGTATCCTCGACGACAACTAAATAAATAATAAACTAAATGAAAATTAGAAAAACCTTGGTAGATTTTATGCTCGTATGTTAATGGATTTTCACTGTACTTACTTGGACGTCTTGATGAATTCCGAGCAAGCAAAGGGTGAAGCTAGAACCTGCAGCGGTGGTATCGTGTCCCTGAAACGTGCACAATTATAAGGAAAAATATCATCTCGATTTAAGAAAAATTGTACATCTCTTTATACTTAGCATTGTGAAACAATGTAATTTTTAGTTCAAAATATTTCTTCTAAATAAAATTTCTATAATGTACTACAGGCGAAGAATAAATTACATAAAGATTAATTATTTAGTTTGACGAAATATTATAAATATTGTATGAGAAACTTACTATTACTTTATATTCAGCATTGTGAAACAATGTAATTTTTAGTTCAAAATATTTCTTCTAAATAAAATTTCTATGATGTACTACAGACGAAGAATAAACTACATAAAGATTAATTATTTAGTTAAACGAAACATTATAAATATTGTATGAGCAACTTACTATTACTTTATACTTAGCATTGTGAAACAATGTAATTTTTAGTTCAAAATATTTCTTCTAAATAAAATTTCTATAATGTACTACAGGCGAAGAATAAATTACATAAAGATTAATTATTTAGTTTGACGAAATATTATAAATATTGTATGAGAAACTTACTATTACTTTATATTCAGCATTGTGAAACAATGTAATTTTTAGTTCAAAATATTTCTTCTAAATAAAATTTCTATGATGTACTACAGAAGAATAAATTACATAAAGATTAATTATTTAGTTTAACGAAATATTATAAATATTGTATAAGAAACTTTAAAATGCTTTAAAATATTTGAAGCAACGCTACTAACATTAAAATGAATGATACTCAAATAGAATTATATATTACCTCAAACAATATAGTATTGACTTCTTCTTGAACCTCTTCGTCAGTAAGTTTCGCGCCATTTTTCGAAAGCTCCAACAGAAGATCCAGGAAAGCCAGCCTCTTCTTTTCACCGATGTCATTTTCGTCAATTTCGTCCAAATCATCTCTAACGTAATACTGTTGTCCACTTTTATATTGGTCGCTTACGTTCGTGTCACTCTTCGTCGATGTGGTGATCTTTCTCGGCTCTGTTTCTTTATCCTCAATGTTCGAGCAAATTTTCTTGTAAATTTCCTCCTTTTTCCTTTCGATCACTCGCGATGTCAAACCATGGATGACATTGAGCGAGTTCAGTTGCTCTTTCGCGTACTGCGAGAATTTGAAAAGTAAATCGACTCGCAGAATAGCGTTGTACGTGCGTCGATGAATGATTTCACACAGCCTGTTTTCAACCGCAATCATCAAAAAATATATTAGAAAAGCGTGGCGTATGTTTAACACTTTGTGACAGAAAAAGTAAATTGTTTCAAGAGAGAAGATGAAATTATGGATGTGTGTGCCAAGGAAATTAAATTTTCATTCTTCAATATCAGAGATTAATGAAATACAAATTTTACATATAACGTTTCAATATTCCTACATTTGTTACATATGGAATAAATTAAAATATCTAATGTTTGAAAATCGTATAAAGCAAGGATCGATGCAGTTTCTTTACAAATTATCTTATTAACTTTTTTAGAAAATATGTATTATACTGATTTAAATTATTAGATACAATTGTTAAGAAGAAACTGTGCAATGTAACTATAGCACTTACTTCATGACAGCCATGGCGTAATTATAACTATCTTTGTGTTTCTTAGTTTTTCTTGCACCCATTGCCGTGTCTAATAAAATATCGACAGTGACAGTCGCTAAATAATCGTGGCAATCGAATTCCTTTCCCACTTGATCCCGCAGACGCATCACCAAATCTCTGCTGTTTTCGTAAAACAACGGGACGAATGTTTTCAATATGTTCAAGTGAAATGTCGGTGCTATGATCTTTCTATGCGATCTCCATTTCTCGCCGGTGCTGATCAATAAACCTTCTCCTAACCACGGTTTGAAGAATCTGCGAAAGAGAGTAGAGGGAAGTGTAGTAGAATAAATCATTTTGTTTAAAGCATAAAGACGACAGTATGACTATCCAAATACTAGTTGAATTACTGCTAAATATAAGATTCCCTGCCTGTATTCTGTAGATTTGTCGATGTGCTCTGTGCTGTTGAGAATGAGTTCGACGTCTCGAGGATGATATAAAATGACAGCTAATTTGTGTCCCATGAAAACACGGACCACAGGTCCGTATATATCAAGTTTAAGCAATTCGTCGGCTATTTCATTTGGATTCAGACGTAGAACTATCAACGCGTTTCCAAAAAATGGCACTGTTTTCGGGCCTGAAATAAGAGAAATTTGATCGACTGTATAGTGGTGACTGACTTTATTAATGATATTGTAAATTTGTATGTTCTGCCAAAGTAAGTTCAACATTTTTCTATTACACGTATACAGATAATTTTACTTGTAGAAAAAAAAAAATGATTTCAGTGTTGCTTCCAATTAATTTACTTATTAAACAACATTTTACTTTAATTCCAACAGTTTTTAGAATTACGTGCCGATTCTTTCGGTGTTTTCATACCTGGAAGTTTATTTCCCAATCGAACCATTCGTGTATTTTCTATGTAAAAGTAAAGCGCAACCAAAGTCGTCGTGACTGCAATTAACGAATAAAAAACAGCTGTTTGTAAATATAATGGTGGAATCAAAGTCTCCATCAGTGCCTTCATCGTTGTTTGTTCTGTAAAAATAATTTTTGTTAAAATTAGACATTCAACTTGTCAATATCCTTCAATTATAGTGCCATAAAACGATCTTTTCATAAAGTCACAAAATACTTATTGAACATTTTCATTATTGTACTTTAATTTTAATTTTTTACTATTTTAGTATAAGTAGGTATCATTAGATCGCTCAAATTTAAACAAAACTGGAGTTATTTAATTCCGTTAAACAATACCCGCCAATCATATATCAGAGTCAATATTTTTCCAAAAATGAAAATAATATTATATGCATTAATACATTTATTTCTTAAAAAAAAAAAGATAATATACTGTAGCGATTACCTTTCTACGAACTCTACAGACAAGTGCGCAGCAAACGAAGGACACTGAATGAACGATTTCTTTTATATTTTTTGTCGTTTATACATATGTGCATATATTCGTACTAATGTTTAAAACATGTCTAATTGTTCTCTTTTTTTTTTCTTGAAATATTTTCGTGAAATATTATACAATGACCTTAATTATTCTCATGCGTTGTGCCAATCATTGCTTTTTCATTTGCCGATATGAATAATATATAAAATTACATTTCCTTAGACGTAGTAGATCAGTTATGAATATCTGTATGCTGTATTCGTTCTTGAAATTATGTCTAAGAAAATTTCCTGATGATAAATATATGTAAAATATGAAATATTCTCCTATCATTCATTAAAAATGATTGATATAAATATTATACACGATCGTATACAATTATAGAGGAAATAAGAAGATAAAAGACGATTATAATAACAACCGCCAGATCGTTGATGCGGAAACAAGTGCTCCCGGAAATGACGTAGCAACCTGAGCCTCACCCCCTGCGTGGAACGTGCCCGGAAATCGACCCTACAGGATAATAAAAAAAAAAAAAACAACGAGGAAAGACAGATAGGTGGAAAGAGAACAAAAGAGAGGGACGAAATGAAGGAACTATCCCTCGTCGAGTTCGTCTAAGCGGGACCAATTTCACGAAATTACAAAATTATCGATGGCGACGCCAAATCAACCACCCTTTATTACTACTGCCGGCGTTATGTAGACTTCCTGGCCAACTGACTTATTCACAAGGTGACTGGCACGCATCGAAGAAACTAAGAATAAATTTTTAATCCATTTCGTACGACGCATTTCATGAAGCAAGTATGAAAATTATTCTTTACTTGGCACAATGTCATCTCGAAGTAATTCCGCGTTAGTTTATTTCAACAAACGAATAATTTTTCTCAGAAGTATTTGACTATTCTGAGAAAATGATTTTCTTTTCTTTTTTATATTTTGTATTTTTCAACAATGCTGTAAAAAACAAATATATCTCTGGAAAAATGCGATGTATTTTGCAAACGACATTGAATGTTATCAATGGAATAAGTTGCAAATTATGACAGGTCAACGTATAAATATTGCAAATATTTGCAGCACATCAATTTTAATTTCAGACGACCAACATTATTCAATATGCAAATTTTACGAAGTATTCGAAATGTGAAAAAATTAAAAAATGTAAGAAACTTCAAGGTAATCATACTCAATAGACTAGAAATAAAATAGAAAATCGGATTTATATTAATAAAGAATTAAATGTCCTGGTACCTATTTGTAGAAATTTTATAATAATAGAAAGAATTTTGTTTTCTCTTTTCTCTAAAAAAAAGTTTTATAGAAAGAACGATACTTTATTGGTGCAATGAATGCAAATAATATTTCTTGATTTCTGATATACTTTTCAGGAATTAAAAACACGTGATATTTTACTGAATTTTACAGAATTAAAAATATTTACAAATATTTAATTTAAATAATAATTAAAAATATATAATTAAATAAATTACTATTCAATAATGATAATGTTCAATTAGAATAAAGTCAGTAGTTACAATATAAAAAGTAATGTTATTATATTGTATTCATATTTTATCAAGTCTCCCACAATCATCTGTCAAGGTATCTACAATAGATAAACAACAATCGTATTGTATAAATAATAAAATGTATTTTAAATATTTCTCAAAAAACTGTTACAAGAGATACAAGTAAAAAAAAATCCTTATTGTACGGAATTGGAAATTTGGTATAAATATTTATAGAGAGTGACTGAGTTTCGAACAGTCATCGTAAGTCAGAGGAAAAGTTTCGAATACATGAAATTAAATTTTCAATGGGAATGTATTTGCATCGATTATTTCGATCGAATGAGATAAATAATAAAACAGGAAAAGCAAGAACATGTGCAGATTTAAGTATATACGTGTGCGGATTTTTCCCTTTTTCAAAAATTGCTTTCCAAAACTATCAAAACTATCAAATTCAATTTGAAGAGATAGTTACGTTGTCTTCTGATATCCCAAAGAGAAGAAATATATACGCAGCATAGCCAATTTAGAGCTAGAAAATTTTTCGCACTGCCGAGTCACATTGTATATCGAATTGTGTATATATATATATATATATATATATATATATATATATATATATATATATATGTATATAAGAATTATTATAAAATCTTTATACTTTCACGTGAATTCTGAATAGCATGAAACTGTCTGAGAAATTCAGCTTTCCAGCATGTTTACAAGGCAGTTTTACAAGTAAAATTCCTACAATAGTAGTCACATTTAAGGCACTTGTATTTACAAAATTTCTCTTATCAACGAACGCAGAATAATTTAAGACTATCTTTTGTTACAATTGAACTGTACGTCTAATAAGGAGAACGTTGCTACGCCATTGTTAACTTAAGTTCTCGTTTAATTAGAACAATAATCAAGTACTTAATAATAGAAATAATCAAGTACTTTAGGCTATGCAGAATTTACAATCTATACTTTTCGTGGTAGTGAAAAACGCCTTGAAATACATATTACATTACACAGTGTATAATTTTATGATACATGGCGAATTACAAAAACATTCGAAGTATAGCTACATGTTAGCTACATGTCAATAAAAGAAAAATGGAAATTCAAGTACCGAATTAAACAGGATCGTTAAAAATGTCATTTAATCATTAGATTAATCATTAAATTAATTACACGACTCTTTATGTACGTACATAATAACGAGACATGAAAAATTCATAATCCTTCGGAGAACAATAATAATAATAGAATGCAAATTCTATACGAACGAAATTTCAACTAGCACTGATTAATAATATAGTAACAATTTATTAACTTTATTAGACAATTTTTCATGACAAGTGCTACATAAATATTAAAATAAATGTAATTTTCAGATTTATTTAATATTTATGATAAACCTTCGTCATTCTCATTACATGTAACCAGAAAAATTTCAGACGAATTTCAGTGAGATTTCTTCAATTGATCATTCCAATGTTTTTGTAATTCGTGGTATACACTTGTACACGAACAAAGTAATTATGGGACTGATGATTTGTCGATGACGGATATCATAACAATATGATACAATTTTGATTTATGAAAGTAATTCGTTTTTCTATTACGTACTCCCTAATACTGAACAATCAAGAATCAGAACAATTTGCGTGACAACTCGTTTAAATTCGCATTTTTCCTTAACGTAATACATACTGACCGAGGCTTAATAGTAATTAATTAAATAATATCATCGGACTAACATTCTCCTTTCTTGGCACGCGAAATTTCTTTTCCTTCCTCCAAGCGTATTGTCTTGCATAATTAGTTGCTAACAGTAAACGACATTGTAAATATTAATAGTAAATATTAATAGTAAAACGTTTTAAATACTCGTTTAAAAAGTACAAGGTAGAAAAAATAGTTTCATCGGTTTAATACGATTTGTATCAACTTCATTTAAGGCACTCTCCTATGTACACTTCTTCTTCGATCATGCTGCATCGTTTTTCATTTTCATATTGTCTTTAGTCTAATACACAAGTTTTACAAGTTCTAATACAATACTTTAGTTCAATACAATACTAATACAAAAATTATATTTCGGGCGTGAAGACTGTTTACCACTTTTTCAGGAAAAAATATTGCTTGCCTAATATTGTATAATATTGAAGTTTAATGACAATCAGAAAATTGTGGGCATTTATGCAGATTTATATTTTTATGATTACAATTGAACAACTGGGATCTACACACAAGATCTATATATTTGTACTGTATCATCAAATCTTTCCACAGAAGCATAACAACCCACAGTCTAGTAATAAGATTTGAAAGTCGATAATAAAAATTTCAAACTTTTATTAGTAATAAAAGTACCACCTTATCTTTGCGAATTATATCTCAAATTTACTATAATATCCTTTCGTTGAAATTTCTTGAAAAGAAAATGTTCTTGAAAAAAAAAAAAGAAACTAAGTCTAACCAGAATATGTTTGCGATACGATTAGAAAATGACTCCTCTGACTAAACTAAACTGAAAACACAGAATAAAATACTTTTGTATTTTTCCCTCGTCTTATTTTGTTCATTCAGTTTTGCATGTTATCACTATTCCTGTTTGTTTAGAAAATAATGTTAGTTAAAAATCTGATATAATTTTAAAACATATTGTACATTTATTGTTTAATTTATTATTACGCAACATAATAATTATAATTATATTACTATACAATTATTATATAATAACTATAATAATATAATTACTATATGTTTGTCTATTTTTAATGCTTAATGCAAAATATCGTCACTGTCCTTATTTACGAGAGAATGTGAACAAAATATTATTATTGTTTTATTAATACAAACATGACTAGTGACTAGTTCGATGAATTGAACAAAACAGACACATTTACTGAATTCCACGTTACCTGAATTAACTGGAAAAACAAAACTCTTAATGAAAAAGTTTTATTCTGTATTTCCGACTCCTTTTTACGAGAGAAATCATCTTCTTTTCCATTGTACCGTACATATATTTCACCGTAAATATGTTTCTATTTACAGAATCACACGAAATTAATGCGATCAAGGCACTCGAGTGAGAAACATTTTGTCATCGAATCGTGTCAATTACACTGTAGGTGTTATAGAATAAAAGAGATAAAACCGAGAAAGACATCATAGGCAGTGCTGTCTTTACGAAAGTACTTTGTGCGCTAAGTACGGGTCTCATCGTTATCCTTACTGTCACGTTAAAATCGATTGGAATATAAATCCGAAGTTACTCTTCGTTCCATGTGAGATCACTCGAACGAGCTGATACCTCCAAGATTTTGTACACCTGTAACATACAAAAAGAAAAAAAAAAAAAGAATAAAAAGCGTCAAATTACGTCGATATACATTTAAATGTATATATAACGAATTTTTAAATTTAATTTTAAATTTTTTAATTTAAATTTGATAAGAATAATTATTCAAATTAATGGTAATTATTCGCAGCAGCGACTCCTTGTTTGCATTATCGATTTCAATGCTCTTGAAATATATTGTCAGGGGCACGAGTCTGATCAATTTTTATCTCATACATGTTAATTTCTGGCTTTAGTTTTTGAAATATTTATGACTTTTAACAGAGAAAAATTGATTTAAATGATTTTTAAATTTTTATCCATATACTCGACAGTATACCTATTATTCACCAATTGTACGTGATGAAGAAATTTCCGGTTTGACAATATTGTTACCATCCTGATATTTACCATTTTGCGTTGTGTATGCAATTTACGACGAAGTCGAAATAATGATATTTTGATTAAAGTATCATGCGACACTCCGTTGTCTCTTAGATCATACGAGAATAGTTTTGATATAATGATATTTTTTCCAATTCCCATCAATGATAGTTGAAATTAATGTTCAATATTATATTTCTCTGTATTATAAATCTAATGCAGAACTAACTCAAACGTAAAATTTAAAGCCAAGGGGTGCCAACATATTCCAAGCTCATTAGAATAAATGAGAAATCACTAATGTAAGTAACTATCTTATTAAAATCAATACTAATTAATTTGAATTTGGTAAGAAAAGATTTTAGTTAGAATAATCACAGGCAAAATAGTATTGCCTAATAGAAAACCGTTACTTTTAACGGAACCCCCTAGAAACTCTCCCCGACAGACTTTTATTTCACACAGAAAAACAGTTTCCACATACTCCCCAGATGGTTTGGACATTTTTCCAAAAGAAGGAAGAAGACTTCTGCATGATCTTACGACACTACCCCACCTGGCTGTATTGTACTTTATCCAGCACGATCGTGAAGATCCTTATTTACCTGGACCAGGAAGAATTAAGTACAGAAACGGACGAACGAATCTTACAGACACCCCACTGTAACCTCGGAGATCGTGGGAAAAATATCTACACGTATTTGTGGGGAAGATTCATGGAAGGTACCGGTCGCTTGATCACAAGATTACTAGGCGAAACTTGCTGAGAAAAATTTGTTACAATAAATGCGATTCCGGGAGAAAATTAAATTACAATATTATATCACCTCATTTTTTTGTTATTCATTTTCAGCCTGTTTTGAATTTGTATAAAAATGGCGAAACGAATTATGTATATAAAACGATGATTTGCTTGCATGGGAATTGCTCTCTAGAAAATGCAATATTAGACAACTGTCTTAAATTGTTAACATATGTATTGCTGTATTACTCGCGTTATTTGCATACATAAACTTGAGAGGAAACGTGTTAACAATATTTTTACCTGAAAATTTCGTTCCGTTGAATCGGGGTTAAACAAATTCAATTACGTATAGAGAAGTAGTCCTTGAGAATTATCGCTTGTAGATAAAAATGGAAAAAGGAAAAGAAAGAAAGAAAGAAAGACGCACTGAAAAGACATTCGTTTATCAGTAGCAAGGCGTGACTGGAAATTGCTTTTAAGAGGAACACTGACTCGATGGAGTACCACCAAGAGTGTTTTCTTTCCGACCGGAGAACGTCTGGCACTTTTTTCATTTTATCAAACCATCTTTTATCGTATCAATGGAAAATTTAAAAATTTGACGTCCACTCCTACGGAATCTATTAATTTAAACAACATTTCCTAAACTGATCTATAATAATTTATAGATTATTTATATTCTGTTTAACAGATTTCATGTAAATCTGAACAATTTAAGAATGCAGAAATATATAAAATATATCCGAGGCATAATGATATTTAGCAGGTTAATCGAATTATTTCTTTAGTTCATGAAAATTTTGTCCAATCTGTTTGTCATATTTGAAGAAATTGTTCACTTGAATACAATTAAATGTGTTCGTGATTAATGTTATACTGAATTAGATGTACAGTCAATGTTATATAGTACTTGACTGAGACGTTTCCAGAAGAAAAATAAAATAATCCTCATTCAAAAGTATCTGAATCTCGTTCGCAGAAAAGGTTTAATCCTCGAATAGCATAATCGGTTGAAAAACCGTCGCCGATACAAACGCCGTCACATTGTCATGCTGGTAATGTTTATTGATAAGATAGGCAACATGCGGGTTACCAGCATGACAAACCTTTAAATTCTTTTGTTCTTGGCGAGGCAAGTCGAAGGAAAAGAACAGCGAGAAGCCTGCATAAACCTTGCTACCATTTTGTTTCACCAACGCAGTTTCGTTTCTTACGGTGAAAAAAATAGAAACGTGTTTCCTCGCGTGAGAACATCATGCATTCGATATACACGAAGGTACTCAGAGATTATAAATGAACCTGATTATTGTATTGAATGACTTGATTGAATGTACATATATATTTCTTTTATCATCACGATGAATAAAAATTAAAGATGGAATTTTTTATAAATTCGCATATTTCAATGTATGTGTACAGTCTTGCTCAAAAATTTGGAGTATGCGAAAATAACAAGTGCTTCAAAATATCATTGAAGTTGGATTATATTTAAAATTATATTTAGAATTATATTTAAAAATGAAAGTTGTAAATATTAATTATTTATAAGAGATATATAAGAAGAAGTTTGTTTTATGCAAGAAGACGAAGATGGTGTCCCGGAAGTACGCGTCAGAGATTTTTTGACTCACCTAATGCGACAGTCAAAAGTCACTTATAAATAAGGAAGATAAAAGCTTCTCATTTTACTCGATATACGTAAGCGAGTTTCACTTTTACAGATAGATTACGGGTATTCCTGTGTTTATAGTATAAAATTTAATCCTTTTCAGTTACGATACTTGTACCTCGTCATTTACAAACATAAATTATCGTCGACCAGCGGGACTTAATTCGTGTTTCTTGTTATCACGACGAGCGAAGACTACCCAAACTGCCACGTACTCGTTACGCTTTCCAGAAATAATAATTTCGTTTGCAAATAGAGGTCGTGCGCGTTCTATATCACGTGTCGCGAAGAAAGATCTTCTCGATTAACAGCGCGATTTCAAATACGCTACCGATGTCGGCGTGCACGTTTAACCGCAAGAAATTTCGTTTAACGTACGAGGACAAGGTGGCCATTAGTTAAAGAAGAAATTTCATCGAACGACTTCCGGCTTTTCGTACGGTCGTTGGAGAAAAATAAACGCGATTAAAGCAGGGTTAAAGTTTCGCCGTGCTCGTTACACAGCAGTGCAGGAGAGAAGAGAAGAGAAGAGAAGAGAAGAGAACAAGAGTGAAAGAACGAAACGAGAGAAGAAAGGAAAGAGTCAGAAGAGAGTAGAGCGGAGGAGCCGAAAGAAGGCCGATAGGCTCGCGAGCAATGGGACGATATCAACGTGACCGGCAGCCAAGGAAGGAATTTATTAAATTAATTTGCCGCGGCGACGCATCTCGTAAATTTCGTAGATGACCTCACTTTATAATTGTCGAGAATTACTTGCTCTGTTGTTCGCCAGGGCTCGTTTCGGAGCCAGCCATTCGCGTGAGACTTCTTGCTCCCTAGGAGACGCGTTTTATTGCTACAGTTTCGTCGAGAGCTACGCTCCTCTGATATTTGGAAATTTCTTTCTCTGCATTGACGACCGTAAAAACAGGGGAGAGAGAGAAAAATCGAAACTGGTGAATTGCTTATCACCAGAAGCAGAACATCATTTTAATTCGAATGATTGACGCGGGTAGTTCGTTTTAAGGCCAGGGTAATTGAATGGAGTAAAGTACGAAAAAAGAGATTCTATAAGAACCGCAAGAACGCAATGACGTTAACGGTTTCTTTTTAAAGGCGAAAGCTAAAGTTTCGGCCGGCAGGATGCATGGAAATAATATTGCGTATAACGTGAAAGTTAATGTCGAATATTCTGTCGAAGTCGCTGCCAATTATCAAAGCAAAAAACCTCGACATTTTGTGTCTTACGTACAAGTTGAAATGACTCGGACGTTCGTTGTCTTAAAAGGAAGAAACGAAAACGAACGCTTATTCAAAAATATATGTACTATTTGACATATGGTAGTCGTTCCACTAAAGCTTCTTAATCGCGCTGCTATTACCCATATGGCACTGAAACTCGAGTGTTTCGGTGTTTAAGTTGAATGCAACTGAGCATTTAGAGATATCTCGTTTTCTCATAATAGATAATCAACTATCGAAATGTGATGCCGAGTAATCTTCTAAGAATTGCATTTTTTCTTCAAGCTTCAATGAATTAAAATTGACAATAAAACGTTATTTCAATTCTTTATACAGATATAATACCATCCTAACGATACAATATGTGTGGAATTATTTTGTACATGTTACATGTTTCAAGTAACATAAATTTGTACTGTACAAAATATACATTTGATATGCAAAATATAAATTTTGTCACTGAAGAAGAAATGCAAGAACTTGAATTTTAGTATCGAAATTGTCTCTATATTCTTTGCTTAATCACTATTCTCTTGCCATCCATATGTTGAAAATACGGAGAGCTTCTGTCGCCTTATGGCCTCCTTGAATGCCGGTATATATACCTACACATGCACCAAATATTACGTCGGACTTGGTGCATCGCACATGGGTTA
Source organism: Lepidotrigona ventralis hoosana (assembly GCA_002806875.1). Lineage (NCBI taxonomy): Eukaryota > Metazoa > Arthropoda > Insecta > Hymenoptera > Apidae > Lepidotrigona > Lepidotrigona ventralis. Next base: position 3,496 of record NIPQ01107461.1, on the reverse strand, counting down.
CGAATGTTTCTAAGGAAACCGTGATTTCTATTTATAACTGGACTGCATAGGAAGCCGATTTTTCTTCTTTTATAATTCGAGTTCGTCAGTGTCGAAAAAGCGGAAATATTGGGAATAATGTGGAATCTATTTTCATGGGTTCAAAATTTAAAAAAAAAAAATTTACGTATTTTTGTTATAATAAAGTGACACCGAAGACACCAAAGTTATTTAATGCCATTAATACCTAAAGGGCATCTAATAAAAAATAATATTTCTCTTAACGAAATACTTTATATTATAATTTTACTAAAAAAGAATGCATAGGACAAAAATAGCGTGTTTGGAGAAATTTGGATAAATTTATAAAAAAAAAAAAAAGAAAAATAGAATATGGTTTAGCTAGGGGGAAGCGAGCATATGCGTGATAAACGAGAGGAGAAACGGATCAATGTCGAGCAATTGGAAACCACGAAGATTGGGAAAGGTCTGGTTGAGATATATTTCGAGGAGGATACCTAACATATGGCGAAATGGTAAACTACTTCCGTTTGTGAGAGCGCACTTTGTACGCCGCAGTGGCAGCTAACTTTTCGAAACGTAGCGAGCTAACACGAACTTGAAATTTCCGTGACACGTGTTCCTTTGGATACTTGACACATCTACGAACCTTCTTTCTCGATATCGATATAAGTACACTTCCGCGTAATCTTATCACGAGACATAAATTATTACCTAGTATCTAAATAGATGACTTGCTTCTTTCAAAAGAAACTAACAAACGATGAATGTTATGAAACAGAAGATGGATAGTTCTTCTATTCTTCACTTCTAATATACAAATATTAATTCGAAATATCCTTTTAGTAGTTATCTGATCAATTTAAAGATGTTTTACTTTTATCCTCCAACGGAGGAAACAAACTACTGTATAAAACTACTGTATAAAAAATGATAGACTCGAAATCGATAAATTTTTGCAAGTAACTTCTCTTCGGGAAACTTTTACCCGGCGTTCGCCTTTTATCTCTTCGAAATTGCTGCGAAAACTTCAGTCACAAGTGTAGCCGAATGGTCACGTTGTCGAGACACTTTGCAAAGTGGTTACAACGCGTAAAGTTTATTTTCGGGAGCGTCGACGCTCGAGCACGTGTTCAAAAGGAAACGCTGTACACGAGTTTCCACTTGGAGATGCTTCCTCGGAGTAATTGTCACGTGCGCGGCGCCGATCAACAGTCCTGTTGCTTCAAGGCACTTAAAGTACTTCAACGAGCACTCTTCTGCTCGGACCATGCGAGTTTCATGAGCGTGAAACAATACTACACGGTTGCCTATTGTCGCTCGTCCGGTTCTAAATTTTGCTAATGACGCAGTTCCGTATGAAATATATACTATAATTCAATTTAGACATTGAACTGTCTGTAAAACATTCTTTCGAATAAAATTCAACAAAAAAATATATTTCAAACTATTTGGAATATTTCAATTTAAATGACACTGGTATAAATTCACTTGCACATTATTGATTATAGTACAAAATTGAATATCGAAATGTCAAACATTTCACAATATGTGATCATTCCAACGCAAACTCATGTACAAAGTACCTATGTTTGGATCTTCTTCAATTTCGTAAATAATCGTATAATTATTTGTGAATTTCACAAAGTTTTTGGAAAGAGAGAGAGCAATAAAAGGATTTTATAGAAAAAAAAAAGAGAAAAAACGTGAAACACGAACCTTTTTACTACACGTGTGTGAGACGTTGGGCGTGTTGCTGATGTACTAGTCTGCCCTGTTCCTGTTCCCACCAGCTGACAACGTCCATGAATTCGCCGGATTCGGTGATCTCCTGCTTATAATACAGAGCTCCGGAAAAGGTTTCCGGACTCGCCGCGTAAACGGTGGCTGCACCCTCTTCGCTATCCCCGGCGCCACTATATGGCGATAGAATTTGGGGCTCGAGGTTCTCTTCGTTTTGTCCATAATATTCCGAGGGTGGAGACGCTACCGAATTAGGGGAGAGCCGGGAGAAATTCTGCGTGTTCGATAGAGTTCTCGGTTCGAGATTCTCTTCATCCCCAATCGAGGATGCATAGTAATCGCGGGGCGATGGGACTGTCGTCCGATTTGGCGATAGTCTAAAAAATCATTAACGTAATCATCGTTACTATTTCAATGCGACACTTACAATTAACATACAAAGAATTCCGAATGTATTCATGGAATATTTCACGGTTCAATTCCCAGTTAATATAGTTGTTAATTTAACAGAAACTTAGCTTAAGTGGACTATTCGGATCGTTGTGTGAAAATTTATATAATTTATCATTTCGGGAACAAACAGACAGAGAATGATGAGAAAATCCTCGAGAAAAATTTAATACAGTGTTTTCAATCCATCTAAATGGAGTTTCGATTAAAAAGTTTAAATAATAATTCGTTCATGTACATTATTTTGTTGTCGATTTTACCGGCTTGTTTGAGAAAAAGGAACCCGACATCTTTCAAATTTACTCGGACACGAAGGACCCCAGAGTAAAGTAGTAAACGAGTTCACTTAAGGGGTTGAACTTCAAATTCTCGCGTGACGTTTGAAACGATTACGGTCACTATATCGACCAACAGAAAAATACGAAGGAAAAGAATTACTTGGATGTAATCTTCTGTTTCCCAATTTCTTCCTCTTCGTCTAGCTGTTGTTCACCATCGTCCTCTTCGCCGGCGAGTACATCGTCCTCTAACACGAGTCTCTCGCCAGAACCGTTGTGACTCGAGGAAACGACACTGCTGGTGGGCGAAGGCACACACTGGCTACCGGCAACGTTCGAATCGTACTCAACCCCATCAGCTTCGGCGAGCAACCTTTGAAGTCCCCTGATGTATTCCACGGCCATTCGCAGAGTTTCGACTTTCGACAATTTCTTGCCTCTGTCGCCGTAACCGGCCGCGATGTGACTCGGAATGTGCTGTCTCAAAGTCGCGAATCCGTTGTTCACTTGTTTAACGCGATTCCTCTCACGTGCATTCCTTCGTGCAACAGCAACCGGCGGCGGTTGTCCGTTTTTCCCGTGTTTCTTTAATCTGGAGGGATCGTATGGTGGCAACACGGTGGCAGAACCGGTTGCATTCGTAATATTATTATTGTTATTTTTTGGGACTATCAGGTGAGGTTGGTTGCCGATTATGTTACTTTCGTTGTCTTGCAGCGTTCTCAGCAACATCAGTTGCTCTTGATCGTTGCCGTTTATTTGAACCCTGTTACAGAACACCGTAACTCCCATAGTCGTCATCGTGATCGCTTTCCCGCTTCAGACACTCAGAAAGCCAGAAAGCGTCATTCACCGAATTGAATGAACGCGCGAACGACGTAGCGTGATCGTTGGCGTAAAGTCTGTTCTCATCAGTCTTTCTAAAGTGCGTGGAACGAGTTGAAGAGTCGTTCGGCGAAATTTATTAAATATACGAGAAGTGTTCCTTTTTTTTCTTTTTTTTTTTTTTTTTTGTTGAAAAAAAA
>NIPQ01107456.1:0-38598 GCA_002806875.1 Lepidotrigona ventralis hoosana | reverse complement strand
TTCGACTCGTATTGTCCCCATTGAATTATATTCACCCATGTGTGCGTACCATTTCCATCCATTCTCTTCGTTCTACAAAACCTTCAACGCACGAGTGTCCCAATTTTCCCATCGCGTGCCCTCGGTGGAATTCGCCGTCGCGCGAAAAAGAAGATCAAGATCCCTTTATATAGCGTGTCTCTGAAGAACGGTGCAGAGAACACCGTCTTCTCTCGTTTTCCCGAGCAAGTGCCAGCTCTAACGCTTCTAAACGGCGCTCGGCGTCGCGATATATTTACGCGAACGGGGAGACTTTGGTAAAACGATGGCACCGGTCCAGCAAGCGAACGTTACGGAAATAGAATTTCGGCTGGTGGCGATGCAACAGCAGCTCCTTGTAGACGACGAGCGGTCGGAAGCGGCCAGTACCGTGACGACCAGTTCCCGAGGAAAACCGGAGAAATCGCCTCCGCGAGATCCCACATGAATGTGAGTGCCGATCTTCCTTTCACGAGTGCCATTATATCGGTGCCCGTGCGTGACGTGGCNACGAGTGCCATTATATCGGTGCCCGTGCGTGACGTGGCCCGTGGTGCGTCCTTTGTTTTCTACCTGCTCGCCGATGTAACACGGTGCATTGCTCTGGAAACGCTTCACCGCTTTGCAACGTCCATCCATCTTGCTCTCGTCGTCTTTTTCGTGCCTCGAAATTCTCTCGAACGAACGAACGAACGAATGTACCTTCGAGGAGATAAAACGTTGATCAGGCTTCTCAAAGCCTGTTTTCAAATGTAAACGTGTAACAATTGCAAGAATACACGTTTTAACGAAACTTTGGAAGGCCTCCTCTCTCGTGGCAAATAATGGCACCGTGAAGACATCAGAAAAAATGCAAAAATACACATATACACACCGTGAAATCTGTTCATCGTGTTTACTTCGAAAAAAGGAAAAAGAAAATAATCTTGAAGAGGCGAAGCATCCTCGATGAAAGGCAGGCAGATGAGAACAAACCGGCGGATTTCACCGGTTTTACTTTCGCGAGGTGAAACAGGAAGTGCATCAGTAAGACGCACAATCGATGAGAATCTTCGTGTCTATGCACCGCGGAACACACGAGAGGATGTATATACTCTCGTGTCGGAAGTTTCCACGGGTTTCCGCTCGTGCGGCACCCGCGATTTTTTTCTTCCGGCGCAAACCGGAAACCGGGGATTGAAGAGCGGATTGTTTATGAAGACACGCGATTGGCCGCGCTTTAGCAGGCGTGCACGGTTCGGTGACACTATCGCAGCGAAAGCATCTGATTATTCCGCTTCGCGTGAAACTATCGAATACGAGTGAATCGATATTATACGTATACACAGCGTTCTCATTTAATTGGATTTTACGTACTCGGTCGCTTGCCTTCGAGATTGCTGCGTGATTTTTAATTACTTGTCAGTGTGAAGTAATCGACTCTCCCCCCTCCCCTCCCCCCATAATTGATATTGAAGTTTCTTTGAGCCTCGGTTCTCTGGACATTTCAGTATAAATCGAGGCTGACGCTTGCTCGTTAACTGGAAGATAATAAAGCTCGCGGAGGGATGTTATTACGTAGTTAGAAAAATGTTTGGAGAAGAAACTCGAGCGGGCAGGGAGGAGCTAGAACTTGGAACGTGGCCAACTTTTGTAGACTTTTGCAATTTTGTCGGGAAATAGAGTTTCGTTCAGCAATTCTCGCCTTGAAATTAACTCGTCGCGATCATTGATACCAGGTCGAATGTAATGAAATTTATCGGTCCTTTCTTTCTTTGTTTCTCTTTCTTATTTTTATTTTTATTTTTATCTTTATTTTCGTCTAGGAGAACACGCGACGATCGCGGCGAAATCTAAATTTACAATTCTTGGGAATCGGATGCTTTGTTGCTTTTGTAGTAGACGGAATAGTAACAGTAGAACAAAAGTCAGGAAGGGGCAAACGTTCTAAAGATACAGGAGGGTCTAATTCGAGGGTCTAATTCATGCGTGTGGAACTTACTGCCTGCAACGAGTGGCTGGAACCGCTAAATTACTCTTCTTTGATTTATAAACAAATGTAAATATATACTCTTCTGCTCGTGCGGATAAAACGTGAAAGTGAATATAAATGAATGAAATAAATCAAAGAGTCGAAATTAAAAAATCACAGTCTTTCCTTCTTAATTCGTAGATTCACAAGCAAAAGTAACGATTTAGCTTTTCTCGTTGAGAAAAGAGAAAAGGGAATAGTAGACGATCGAAATATTAAATTCCAGAAAAGTCCGAAACAAATGTCGACGTGCAGGGTTGAATGGTACGGAATTTGAGAGGTACGATATTCATTCACTTTTACGTATCCGTGTCAACGGGAAGAAATATAGCGTCGCGTGGTTCGGTTTTATTTCGAGACGCGGAACACGATTTTTCCCCAGCAGAAATAGATTCGATTTTCGGCTCTTCCGGCGTAGAATCAGCCGCGTGACGTCATGCTTTCTCGAGGATCCACTCGATAAATCTCGTCTAGCGTAGCCACTCTGCGCCGACAGCCAGTCCATGGTGCGATGACATGAATTCACGTATCGCTTGGCAGCTGAATACGAATTGTTAGCTGTTGCCAGTTTGTCACCCTAATTCCAAGACGCAAAAATCCGCCGCAACGATGCAAACAAACAACGAGAGTCACCGTACTTAACAACAAAGACTGCGTGAATGTGAATTTTAATTTCCGTAAAAATAATTCTCAATTAATTTCCGACAAATTAGTCAATTTTTACGACGAACGAAGACTCCCTTGACCTCCTCGAATTTGGCCTTCACTTTCAGCAAAATCTTTTTAACAGCGAGTGTTTTCTGTTACAGAACCCGGGAGCTGAAAAATGGCGCCCGATGGCCATCTCGAACCCATCGACTCGGCTACGCATGGCAAGGTCCATGCCCCACTGGGTACTGGTACGTACGATCTCTCCCCTTTTCCTCGAACCACCCCAACAACAACAACAACCCTACATATACCCTACACATTTCTCGCCGTGAAAAGACGCAACAGCAAAAGGAAGCGGAGCAGAAGCAACAGCGCCGACCACCGACCCCGCCGAAAGCCCCGCCACCGTCGCTCTCCGGAGACTGTGGTGACCCAGACTACGAGATCATCGAATTTCCGACCCGACCGCAAGCACAGAAGTGCTCCTCGACACCGGGCATCACGTACAAGTGTGCACTGTGCGGCACCGAGAACGTGTTCGCCCGTTGCGACATTTGCAATGGGAATTACTGCGAGGCCTGCGACGACATGAACCACAAGCACCCGAAAAGAAAGAATCACGTGCGGAGGAGGATCTTGACCGATCTGGCGACGAAAACACGGCCGCCACTTCCGCCGAAGGGAGACAATTTGTCGAGCCCGCCGCCGATCCCGCCGCCAAGGAGAAACCGCAAGAACGCTCAGGTAGGGTGCAATCTGGCCTGAAGCTTTCATCCCTTCCCGTGAATTCTCTTTCAGGCTGACGACGTCTTGTCGACCTTAGGTACCCGTGAGCTTCCTGAAGGCGATGCAGAATCTGTTCGGATGCTCGTTGCTGGATTCCATCGGGGTCAATGGAAACCAAGTTGCGAGGGTCGCGAGTCCCATTTTTTGATAAAAAAATCCCCCCGCAATCCACTGCTCCGCTTACTTCTCCCCTTTAGTTTCCTTCCGTTCTAGTTCAAGATCATTGATTTGATTCTGTTCGGGATCGTGATTGGATCTCGTCGAGACACTGTCGAGGCTTTGCACGGTTAACAACGAGTCGCAACTTTGTCTCCGGTGAGCTCGAGTCGGTGTTGTTGTTTCGTTATATATAAGAATAGATGTTGCTTGTCACTCGTTTCTTAGCTGCGCACGACCGCTGACTTCGACTTCGGCGCCGGTTTCTCGTTGATTCCTGCGAGAGAAACACGTCACACCGAGGCAACGTGAAGATTGTCACTCGAGCGCTTTAAACAATTGTTCCACAGACGCAACGACGGATTTTATAGAGATCTTTACTTTTATTGTATATCGACGTTGTTGTTTCTTTCTAATACACCACGTTACCGCAAAAACATTACTGCCGTATTCACTGATACCCGATTCACTCTTTCACTTTGTTCAATACGTAACGGCGGGAAAACAACACGCCGGTGAATATGGCAGGACACGATGAACACGGTGATCATACACCGTTTCGTATATTTCCCGTACCGTTACTAGGAAACGAAATCATCTTGTGATGTACATGTAAATACTTCATTTTGTTCGCTAAACACACCCAGATACATTGTCACACCAGATCAGTTCATTATTTTCAGCTTGCAGCAAGGGATTTTGTCGCCACTTCTTTTTGCCGCTAACGCAAGAATAAAAATCAAACCATTCGATCTGTCACGTTTCACTATAGACGTTATTCGATTTACCAAATTTCACAGTTATTTAAGTTGTCAAGCGTTCTTGATCCACCGAGGAACTTCCTTTAATTTATTTTCTCTTCTACTAACGCTTTGTTTATCATCGATTTAGCCTCGCACGTCGCCGCAATTTAATTTTAGCGCTGCTGCCTTCAACCGCGAACACGCGCCATCCCTTTTTCTCTCTCTCTCTCTCTCTCTCTCTCTCTCTCTCTCTCTCTGTCTCTTTCAAATACTTTTTTCCATCGTCGTCCATCCGTAGATAGAAAGAAAGAACGAAAGCGACGATCACGGCGAAAAATAATAAAAAAAAAAAAAGAAAAGAAAGCGGCAACGTTCCCAAACGACCGTGTAATAAAGTTCAGGTTTCGCGCTTAGGCTAAATCGACGCAAAACCAGGGACCCACGAATCTCTCCTTGATCGAGAGAGTCGGCAGCTTGAAGCGAGCTCTTCCAAACACCACCAGGCCACTGTCAGCCACGCTTGACGCGAAAACAGTATCGAAATCCATGCAGTCTGTGAATACCACCGTCAACGATGGAATAGGATCAGGATCAGGAACTGACAAAATGTCCACGCTCCAGGTAAGCCGTTTCTTTCGATAATATTAAACTGGTGCATATGAAATGTTGTTGTTTTTCTTTTTTTCTTCGTTCTTCTTTCAAACGTTATCGAAACGTTAAACGGTGGCCAGCTTCTTAAAGCGTGAGGCATGAAGAGTGAAAGGATTAAACGTGCACCAGTAACGTTCATTCACGAATATGAATTTCGTAGAAACGACAATTCGTATGCTAATGGAAAACGTTTAATGAATATTTTACACGTTCCTCTATTATTCATTGGCAGCTCTTGGCATTTAATGAATGTAACTGGTTAATTATTCAACGGGCGCGATTTACTACTAACGCCGGTTATGGTTATTCGGTAATTCGGTTGTATTATGAAATGATTAATTAACAGTTGAAACATTCGGCGTATTCGAAAGCGTCAAGTACGTTGTTTGACAGTATGCGTACGCGTGAAACAACGATAATAAAATCTGTTACGGTCGATTCAACGAACGTGTAAAATGGATGGCCTGGGCCCGATTAGACAAGTCCGGATTAATTGTTGAAAACGCGTGTACGAATATTACTAGGAAAGGTACAGGAAATATCAGGAAGCGATGAGAGCGCAGGATGCGAACAGAAGGAGACATCCTCCCTCTGATATTTCGAGGGACACGCTGAATGCGAGGCCGTTGAGTATAGGCAGCCCGAAACTCTCGTCCCCGGTGCCGCCACCTCCACCGCCTAGATCGATGATGCAATCGGCCAGCGTTTGCGATCTATCGTCGCCACACATGTGGAATCCTGGAATGCATCAGGTAACTTTTATTAAACCGGACGTCACAAGTGAATTGTTGAACCATGACTTCGAAGCTTGAAAAGAAAATTCGTAGGGAACTTTGTAGCATTGATGATTAGTGGAATTTACCTACTTATAAATCAAAGAATTATTTTTTCTTGACTAAATTACTTTCTAGGCACAGTCAATGGCGCATCTAGGTGCTGGAGGCATGCCGATAATGTGGTATCCACCGAATCCACCGTGGGACGTGACCATGGGAGGTTCCACGATGAGTTTAAATCACCCAGCAATGTGGGGTTATCCTATGGGATTCCCTCCGTCACAAATGCTTCCACCGCACTATCCTGGCTCCCTGTCAAGGCCACATAGTCCAGCAAGAAGCGTGAAATCGAGCAGAAGGTCCAGAGTAGCCTCGCCGTCGCCCAGTCTGAAATCTAGAAAGTCACTGGCCAGCAGATCACGGTCGAGAAGATCGCAGGGATCGCCGTCAGACGCCAGTTCCGAAGACTCTGGCGACTCAGACTTCGACGACAGGCTCTCTAAGAGCTCCAGACGTGGCAGTGTGTCTAGGAGTGCGAGGCAAAGAAGCTATCGCGAAGACGATGGCTCTAGAAGCTTGCTAAATAGAAATCGTCGCGAGTAAGTAAAAATTTATATAATCAGTAGGTTAGTACCTACCTATGTATTCCGAATTTAGGTTAGTACCTAAATTCGGAATACATGATTCAAACAACGATTCAATGTTTCTCCAGACGATTAGCTTCCGAAGAAAAGATGACCGGCGCAGAGGATCAATGGTCGGAGAATCACTCTGTCAAACGATATCCCACAAAGGGCTATGACGCTGAATTGCAAAAGAACACTGTGAATTCACGGCGACGATACGACCAAGACGAGCGCAGGCCCTCCAGGCTGGATTCGCGATTAGATCGCGTTCAGAACGGTAGCTATCGTCGAAGACGAAGCACAGACGACGACTCCTCGGACAGACGATCCACGTTGCAAACGCGATCTAGAGTGACCAGTTCCTCCGACGACCACTTCGAGAGATCGGAGACTGTTCCCCGACGAAGGGACGACGAGCTAACCCCAAGAAGAGCTTCCTCCGTCAGAAGAGAAATAGCCTTGGACAATCTCGAAAGATCCTCTCGCAGAGGATCCTCTCGAAGATCGTCTATAGACAGCGACACGCAAATTAGCAGAAAGACTCCTTCCAGAGAAGTTTCTAGAAGAATCGAAGAAGCAGAGAGAATCGATCACTCGCGATACATCAGGGACGAAGACGACGTGCCACGTGCTACGAAGAACCTGCAAAGTCGCGAACCGTCGCGCGACAGAGAAATCGTTTCAAGGAGAAACTCCTCGTTGAGAAAGGAATCTTCGGTCGAAGAAACAGAGAGGACTGGCATGAGAAGACTGTCCCATGATTCTGACAGTCAGAGCACTAGGAAAACTCCATCTCGCGAGTCAGTGTCTAGAAAGATTCGCGAGAACGAGGATCAAGACGTGGCGCGATCTGCGAATAAGAATCCAGAAGAAGCTCGACGAAGATCTATCGAACGAGAGAAAAGAAGCGAAAAAACCTCAGTAAAGATGGAGAACGAAAGAGGTAAACGTTTGGAGAGGACGTCGACGAACGTTGATCAAGAAAGATCGAAAGAAGCAAAGTCGAAAGATGAGTCGAGTGCCACGATGGAAATTCCAAAAGAGGAGTGGGCCTGCGAGCATTGTACTTTCATAAATAACCTGAAGGATCGTGTCTGCGTCGTTTGTTGCAAAACGAGAAGCAGCGCACTACCGCCAACGAGCAACGAAGAGAATCAAGAAGATGTTCCAAGTGACGTGAGTGAAATCCCTAAGATGAATGAATCGGCGACAATTTCAAGCAACGTCGGCGAGCCCAGTCCCGACTTGGAGAAAAGGACCAGCCTGTTAAAAATTTCGAACAGCGAAGAGAGCGGGGACAGTGGTTCCACAAAGAACAAAGGTAGAGCAAGGCGCAAAATCAGCTTTTCCTTTGGTACCAAATCGAATCAGTGATTAAAATTATCGTTGTACCTGTTCTCTTTCTTGAATGTTATTCTCCCTGTCCCTTGTTCCTTCGATCCACGCACTCCGTGTTTGTCTGTCTCTCTTTTCTTTTTTACGAAAATTACAAAGGAAAAAAAAAAGAAATAAGTGAATAAAGAATACGATTGTCCTCTGTCGATGTATATCCTTGGATGAATAATAAAGAGACATGCAAATTTGTTTCGTACACGATCAGTGGGTACCAAATGCATAGTCGTATTTGAAATGAAGCCACTCTCTCTCTCTCTTTCTCGTTCATTTTCATTTCTCTTCTTTTCTTTTTTTTTCAAGATCATGTCTGGCGCAGTTATTATTCATTCAAGAGGAGCTAGTTTCAAGCACGAGCGTGCATTTGGCCGATGTTCTTTCCATCCAGAATTCGTTGTCGAATTACTCCTCCACTTTGTAGCAAGTCTTGAAGGTTTTAACATGCTTTTAAACTGCAGTTAGATTAACAGAAAAATTCCCCTTCGTCCGATTTTCGAGATGATCCCTTTGGCTTTGTTTGGAAATATAAAAGCCGTATATCCCGCCTGTTTGTACTTTCAATGATTATTTCAATGAGCACCTCGTTCCTTGCACCAATCGTGGCGATTTATACGAAATAATTTCAAAGAAGGATTAAACAAAAGTAAATTCTAACAACTTACACCAGTAATGGTAGTATAATTAAAATTTCAAATATTCCACAGTAGACTGCAAATGTTCAAAAGTGCACAGATTTTTAATTTTAATATTGTCGCAATATTGTCAAACTAACGTCTGAATAATGAATACTTAAATTTACAGATTCCGCAACGCTCGAAGAGTCCGCAGCAACTGTCGCGCAGAAATCAATCGCTGAATCATCGTCGCCAGTGGTAAGAAACGAGACAAACGAGAATATCGACGCACCAAGCAATACTTCGAAAATAAACGAGGAAGAATCAATGAGGCGACCAATGCTTGGGAAAATCCCAAAAAGCCATTCGGTTTCCACCGGAACCTCCCCTCCTCCTCAAAGTATTTCCACTCAAGTAAGGGAGAACATGTCATCTCTTTTTTTTTTAAAAAAAAAAAAAAAAGAAAAGAAATAGACCAGTGACACGAGTAAAGGGAGCAAGAGCGAAGCACGAAATATACTTTTCAGACGTACGACTATCTTCCAGCAAGAGGAAGCGCTGGATTTGTAAGAGCTACATCCGCTTCAAAGGGATTATTGTATTATGAGGACAGCGACGCAGAGGTAAAACGAAAGATTAATACGTAGATCTGCGAGTAGTTCCCCTGTCCAAGCGGGAATCTCGCAGTTCGAACATTCACACTTACGTTTACAAACGAGCGACGATTGTTTTATCGTTGATTTTTCGCAACTTGTCGAACTCGTTCGAGAAGAATTGGCGGACGCGTGTCACGATGCAAAAATTTAAACGGAGAAAACTCAACTTAAAAACGATTCGATGAAAAGAAGGATGCCAAGTGTCTGTTTCAGGAACAAACCAGGCTCGCCAATAGTCCAGACCTGTATCCGCGAACGATCCAGGAGCAGTATCTTCAACAGCTGATCAACGCGCCGAACAGAGATCGTACGCGAAGAAATTCCATCGACTCCGCCCACCTTTATTACCGTTCCAGGGTAAACTTGACAGCTATGCCTCGCGAACCTCGTTGGTTTCTAATCCGACCTAATCTCCAGTGCAAAAATAACACACATTGGACGTTTCGATTGTGCCAGTTTCGTAGCCTCGGTGTGAACGTAGGCAGGAATCTATATAATTTACAATCTTTTACAGCGTCGTACATCTACCTATCACTGCAACTGGAACTTCCATGAAAATACTCTTCTCTCCATATTCAAATTTCTCTGCGACTGTGTGGCCATTAATCTAATAAACAACTGGATTTGTCACATTCGTGTCACAGATCTCATTTCTAGACTAGTAGCTTTAATGTAGTATTAAGCCTGTATAACCATTGTTCTTCCTTGCGTCGTCAAGTCATCTACAAAACGTGCATCTTACGACGATGAAACCCTTTCTACAATTGTCTCTAACGTGCGTGTTTCTTCGGTCGGCCTGTTTCCATCGTCAATCGTCAATCGAGTTGTTCTTGCTGTTGCAGGAACCGAGCCAGCCGAGGTTCTTCGAAGCCGCTGGCCCAAGTTCGCAGGGAGTTTCAACGTTGACGAGGCAAGGCTTAGAGATCGTGGAGCTTCTCAGGGAAGCTGAGAAACACGGTTATTCCACGGACGATGTTCAGGTGGCCCTGTCGCAGGGTGCAAGCGACCCGATCGACTGGCTGAAGACGCAGTGGCCCCATTTGGTGGAAACTGTGCAAGTTTTAGCCAGCACTCAGGTGAAAGAGTCGAAGGAAAACAATATCGGGCTGCTTTCCGACATCGAAGCGAAGGAAGCCTTGAGAGTTGCGAAAGGAGACGTTTGGAGCGCCGTCGCGATGGCTATTCAACGTAGACAGCTAAAGGTGAGAGAGTTCTACAAATAAAGGAGAGAGTTTTCATATTTCCTGGGATGGGAATTTTGTATGACAATTCTTCGACAGTGCGAGGAAATTATGAGGAAAGGCAACTTCGCAATGGCAGAAGTGGTGAAAGCGTTGGAAAATAATTCTGGTGCCGAGGACGCGGCTTTGTTCGAGCTGCAAAAGAATCAGCTCAAGCCGTTCCTGATGAGGATTTGGGGTCCTCCGGTTGGGGTGGAAAACGACGAGGCTGCACCGCGGGAAGGTTAGCAATTAATTCTGCATTAATTGTCTGATCAATTCTTCTTCTCTTCTATTTACTTGAATCGTATTTGCAACGACAGTTCTCGAAACGTTTTTTTCTTTTTTTTTTACTAGTATCATTTTCAACGTAGATAAAAATACATCTTCTAGCCTTTTATCGTGCAAATTGTAATGTCTGACGAGTACTTTTTATGTCATTATTTTTACGTCACTCTTCATTCACGATGATAAAGTTGAAATGATTTCAGACACGGCAGGTGCGGTCGGTGGTGGAACGGATGGTTCCGAACAGGTTACCAACGTGTCAGACGCGGAAGCCAGGAAGCAGGTAATGTCACCAATCGTAGAAAATTTCATCACGTTGCAGGCCGACTTTCAAAAGCAACTGGCAGCCCTCAAACAACTGACCGATAACTGGCAACACGAGAAAGATCCCCTGAACACGCTCGGTAATAAGCCTGATAATCTGTATGAAGTTAACACTGACGATCGAACCGTTCTAATCGATAAAAATCTGGTCCCAAGGGCCGTACAAGACCTCGATGTAGCCAACACTGTTAAAACATTGGAGAACGAGAAATCAAAACGAGCTAGTCCGGATGATGCTAAATTATTAACAATTGATAAGAAGCAAGAACAAAATAACGATTCTACCGTAAAAGCGATTAACAGTGAAACTCAGAATTCAACAGAGTGTTCGTCGAATCAGAATCGAATCGACGAGAGTAAGCAGGAATTAACTGAGATGGAAAAAGTTTCACGCGTAGAAGAAAACAAGATAGCAATTCGATCGAACGGGTTTCAAGCAGAAAGTGCAGGAGATATCGATCAAATTTCGCCCACCGCGGATTCTGAAATTATTAACGCAACCGTTACGCTTGAAGATCACGATCGGAATATCAGTTCTCCAATAAGTCAATCGAAGAGTTTGTCAGAGATGAATCCAAACGAACAAAAGACGAAAGAGATCTCGGTACCTGATGCAAGCACAAAAGAAGGAAGAAATATAGACGAAGAAGCTGTCTCGTCCTCCCGTAACGTAGAGAAAGAGTCATCGCATAAAGCAGAGGCTGGAACGAGCAATGTAACCATATCGAAAGAGAATATAAAGCAAACGGTGGCGATGAGTTCGGAAGTAGCCGAGGCAAAGGGAAAGGATGGTGGTTCACGCGCAAAAGAAAGCGAAACAACGTCCCAAAAGAGATCGGACGAAGCCGTGCAAAGCAACCAAGAAGTAGATAAAGCCTCTTCGTCTTCGCGTTCGATGGAAAACGAAACGCCGTCCCGAAAGACCTCTGACCCTCATCAAAGAGCCGCGCAAGTAGATAAAGACTCCTCTTCGGCGGAGAGTATTCCTTTGCGAGCTAGCGTATCGCACCACGATTTGCCTCAAAGCACATCGAAGACGTCCTCCGAGTCGACTCGAGATTCCCCGCCAGCTGAAATCGAACGAAATCTAACAGACCAAACGCCGGGGCAAGGCGCGGAGGTAACAACTTCCACAGAATTAATCGGGACTCTTGACAATTCCACCGAAGAAGACGAGGACGCGAAGATTTCGCGGAATATAGAGGCAGCGAATGAAGAAACGGCGGGATCGTCGGATATATCAAGGCCTACAAAGGAAGATACGAAAGTAGAGTCGAGTAACATTATCGAAGGAGCGCAGTCGCCGATAATTGCGGCTGAGAGTGGCTTGGCAAATCAAAGTTCTGGAAACGTTTCGCCGGGAAAAGGCAACGAGACGCAAGTAGCCACGGTGGAGGCGCTGTTATCCGTCGTGAAATCGCTGCCAGAGCAATTACTCGGTCCTTTCATATCGGCGATGCAGATGCTGTCGTCGAAGAAATTGAGCAACGAGACCGATGTTGTAACAGAGGATCGGAATCCTTCGCCTCTTCGAGCCTCCTCCGAAACTGGGTCTGGCAAAAATGAAAATGTATCTCTCGGGGAAGTCGGGAATGCAGTCGGGATGCTCGCCTGCTCGGATGTAGCGAGAACTGAAACAACAGAAACGACCGCGGCTGACATCGAAAAGCTACAAGATCTCGAAACGGTACGTAAAAACGAAGAGAGCGATAGTATTTCGCGTACTAACGTAGAAAGGGGGGCGCTCGAAGGAAAATTTAACGGGATTCGGATCCCGGGAGACGCGGCAGCAGAGCAGTTGCAGAGCGGAGAGAAAATTGAAACGGCGATAATCAAAGTAAGTTCACAAAAATGTTCTCCGGAAGTTGCAGTCACGAACGATACTAACAACGATGAAATATTCGAGAAGGCATCTAATACCGCGCAATCGCGAGAGGCTTTAAGTGTCAATTCAAAGGCATCGAATTCAAAGACAGAAATCGATTCACCCCATCATCACAATCACGCTGACGTGAATCCGGAAATTCATACACCAAACGATCCATCGATTCATGAACGATCATCGTCAAAGGAAGCTGACAAGCCTTTCGCAAACGACATCAAAGATCCTCGGTTTAACAACGCATC
Source organism: Lepidotrigona ventralis hoosana (assembly GCA_002806875.1). Taxonomy (NCBI): domain Eukaryota; kingdom Metazoa; phylum Arthropoda; class Insecta; order Hymenoptera; family Apidae; genus Lepidotrigona; species Lepidotrigona ventralis. The sequence goes on along the minus strand of NIPQ01107456.1, from coordinate 25,559 downwards.
TTTGAACAGCGTATCACTCACCAGCGATAGTTCAACGAGACACAACGAGACCATTGGCGCACAATCATTATCGGATGAGACGTCATCCTCGTTCGTACGTGACTCGGGAACGTCTGAATCATCCGACATGCGAATGTCCACCGTCGTGACTTTAGCTAGCGATGATAATCGTGTGAAATTAATTGATGCCAGTTTGGTAACTGACAATGGACGACCTGAGGATAATGTGGTCGTTCCTGGCCGTAAATCGCATGATAATAATCATACTAATTCGATCGTAACCCAAGCAACATCTCTTCAGTCTGCTAACCTTGAGGAAAATTCTACAGGTCACGCAGTTCCAGAAAATTCGAATATCGAATGGCGGAAAATTTCTGCAGATGATTTCGCTAAAGATTCGGAACATGTTAGGAGCGAGGCTGGGGGGGAAATCTCGGAGGATTCGAAGATCGTCCGAGATGAGATTTCTAAAGAAAGCACAGTTGCTGCTCGAGATTCTTCGAAGGATTCTGGGACAGCTGAGGAAATTTCTGTAACTTCTAAGACCGCTGCAACTCCCAAAGATTCCGAGATCGACGGAATTCTTACTGATCCCGAATCCTTTGAAATTTCGATGGATTCTGCGCTAACACGCGCAATATCGGAAAACAAAGAGATTTCTGAAAATTCTAAAAATATTATATCCGATGTCGATCTTTCTTCGAAAGATTTTACACCCAACTCAAATGAATCCAAAGTTTCTATCGAAGAATCCTCGAAAGCTCCTTCAGATTCTAATATCGTAGCTCACGAAGTTCGAGAGAATTCCCAGATTGATCCACGTAACATTTCCAAACAACCGGACGTTAATACTCGCAAATTACCCGAAGAATCCGAGGTCCAAGAAATTCCCAACAAACCAACGTTAATCGTTCATGAGATCCCCACACCAGGCTTGCACGTATCTGAAAAAGTAGAGCAGCCTATCTCTGTCGCGTGTCACATTCCCCGTTGCAACGACAAGATCGATAGTTCGCCAATAACTTTGGCAAGTAAATCCGCCAACTCTAAAGGAGCCGCCGAGCAAATTAATATTAAATTAAAGCCCGAGAATAGGGATCATCCTGTGCCAGTGTCTCCTTCAAAGATTAACGACGTGACAAAAGATTGCCCGCTGGAAATAAAAGAAGATTCTCCGACAATCGTCGAACGGAATAATTTAAACAAATCGATGACAGCAATCGACCCGAAGAACGAGCCAGAGATAAAAAAGAACGATCCAGAGATAGTTTCTTCCTCCTCGATATCGAACAACAACGAGGCAAATAAAGCTGGTGAAGAGCTCGTGAATACCGAACCTGCGATTGTAACTATCTCAAGTGATGCTTCTCGTATTTCCGGTTCCTCATTGAACTCGCATGCTTTGGACACCGAATCTGCCGTTAACAAGCTAAACTCTATGGATACTAACAACATTCCAAAGTGCCTCGTTACTCCTAATAACGATATATCGTATAATGCGAGCTCGAACTCGAGCGAAGAAAATCGAGCCATCGAGTTAAATCTGGCCGATACGAATCAGGGAACTTATTTCGTTTCTAGAAACGTGCCTGGAAACCTTGACAAATGCGCCAGTACGATCCCCAGCGACGATAAAAGTATCGCAAAGGAAAATTCGAACGATCACGCATCGCATTCATGTACTCTAGCCTCGAGTAAGGTCGAAGAAAATGAGAAAGGAAACACCGGATTATTTGTTAAAGATTCTGTAAATGTATTGGAACTCGAATCGAGCGTTGAATCCAGTGATAATTTACAGGCTGAATGTTCAATTGTAGAAAATATCAATGATGTTCCTCCCGGAGTACCTGAAACGATAGAGATTAAGATCATAGAATGCCCCATGATAGCGGTGAACGATTGTGCGCCAATAAAGATCGTAGAAAGTTCATCGGAGAAGCTGCCGATCGAGGCGGTAAAACTGCAAGCAGAGAGCGCGGCCAAAGCACGCGAGATTGTAAAGATTTCTGGAGAAAGCGCGGCGAACGACGAAAATAATGAAGTAGATGCAAATGAAGTTGATAAGACGGTCACGTCGAGAGTTTCAGTCAAGGAGAGATCCAAATCTCCTGCCAAAAAGATCGGCAGAAGGAGGTCTCCTGTGAAAGTGGTGAAAAAGCCTACCGGCATACCGAGGAGGAATTTTGGAAAAGTTAGCCCGAGAGGCACGACGGTTGCGAAGGCGAAAGAGACCGCCGCTGAAATAACTCGACGATCTTCGACTTTATCGTCGAGCCAAACGTCAAGGAGAAGCCCGGGAAAGGCAACTGCTAAAATTGTAAAAAACGTTCCATCGAATAACAGTCCGTCAAATGAAACACGGTCGTTGATTAGTTCCAGACAGAAGCAAATTCCAAGAAATTCGAAATCCACGGGGACGAAAGCGACTGTAGAAAAGAAATCGTTGTCCAAGGGTTGCGAACAAATTAAGAAATCGATCGTACCTGTTAATGATAAAAACAGTGAGATGATGGTTGAAAAGTCTACGAGTAGTGTATTAAAATCCTCTTTTCTTTCGAAGATCCCCGTATTCGTAGCGAGGCGTCGCTCTCTTCGACAAGTGCAAGAGGCTCCAAAAAGTTCTCAGCCGTCTTCGAAAGCAGTATTCGGTGACCGGTTAACTATCACCTCGGCGAAGCCATCGATCATCCAGCAAATAGCCAGAAAAAGTAGTTCATCTGGAAATGCTTTGAAGATCAGTGCAGAGCGGAAAACTGACTCGGACAAAGTCGGAAATTTAAATAGCAGAAAGACGACGATCGTAAAAACTGAAGCCCCACGGACGTCGACTTCCGAGAGGAATGAAAAAAAAATGAAATCCGCGATGATATCGGAGAGAAATGACGAGGAAGTAGACGCGACAGTAGAGTCCAACTCTGGAGATCAAACGATATCCAAAGAATCGGATTTAAATGACACGACTTCCAGCGAGGAATACGAGCTAGAAGTTTCAGATAACGATTCTTCCACTTCCGACTTCGAGAACGCAACGGAATCCGAAATGTCAGAAACGGAGAAACAGCTTTCCGATTGCACGTTGGACAGCATGGAGGAGCTAACCGATGCTGAAATTATGCTACAGGAAACAATTAACGCGATAAAAGCAAAAATATCCGATTCGGAATTCGAAGATTCTGAAAACGAGTCACATATCACTGATAACGAGAGCCAGGAAGATTCTAATTCCAGTGAAATTTCCATGGATATTAAAGATTCTTCCTTTGAAGAAGAAGAAGAAGAAGAAGAAGAAGAAAAAGAGGTAGGAGAACAATTTAAAAAGGATAAAGAAACAGGCGACGAAAAACTGGATTATAGCATTTCGTCTGAAGAGGACGAAACTTTGAAAGCTGATAACGTTGACGTGAGAAGCCAACGAAGACAAACGACAAGTTTCCATAATTTAGACAACAATGCTAAGGAAACGTTAAAGGATATCGCTTCTGAAAGTCATTCCATTAAAAAACTTGAAGAACAATTAGCACCATTAAAGAACGGTAGAGACACGATTACAGATAAGTCTAATAAACCGAAGTCTAAAAAACTTGAAACGAACAACAACACCGATAAAAACGATCAGATTAAAACAGATCCTAAGACTGAGGTCGCGAAAGCGAGACGTACGAGCGACAGGCGAGTGAAAACGAGTCGTAGAGCGAGCACAGGCTGTGACAAAGGGGCAGATCAGGGAGGAACGTCAAAGAAACGATTCTCCTTGGTGGCCAGTTGTATCCGTCGGTTCGAGGGCGAAGAAAAAACAGAACGGGAATACGTGGAAAGTAGGAGCGGCAACTTGATGACAGGGGGATCTCCCAAAACGGAGAGGGAGGTCAGTAGACGTCAGTTGTCAGAATCACTTGTCAGTTCTTACCGGCTGACAGGCCAATGTCTACAAACAGCTCTGNCAAAAAAAAAAAAAAAAAAAAAGAAAAGAAAAAATACCCGACAGAGTCCAGTTAAAATTTTAACCCTGTTTTGACTGTAGCTTTTAAAGCACATTCTTTTCTCTCCCTGCCTAGTGTACAGTTGGCTGTTGCTCTGTTTCCACGAAGGTAAGTATTCCTCTTGGTTCTCCTCGTGACTAATATTGCTGTTATATAGCATGTCGCTTTGTTTCGCGTTGCTCCGCTGTGTGTTTAAATTAAAAAGTAACAGAACCGTGATGTACACGCGAAAGCGTACTCGAGGTTTGTATATGCGAAGAAAGCACACCCGGCGTTTAATTTAATACCGTGGAACACGACTTTTCCATCATCCAATTTTTTTCTAGTAATTCAAACGCACGAGAACAACACGTTTCCCACCGAAACGATCGTTTTATTTTGGGGGAATAAAACATATCCCTTGACGTATTAGTAAGAATATACAAGCATGATGAAATTCATTCTGATCGTTCCATATTCTGTGTTCATCCTTCTGTATATTCCACACAATCGTTCATTGAGTATTAATATTCCGTAATGTCACTCTTAGTTTGTATATAATAAATAAACACGGTATTAAAATTCTATTCGCGGTTTCGTCGATGTTACCGTAAAGATTTCGAGAGCTTGTTTCTAGACGTTGGTGTAGTCTCTGTCTATCATACTTTTGCATGTCACTGTCCTTACATATTATTTTATATATCAATCTTAATCTTAAGTCCCAAATATTTCATGTCAAATACTTCTCAATGTATGTCATCGCTCCATGTCTATTATTACAATTCGTATTTATCTGGACATTATCTTTAATCCTACTTTTGTACTTAAATTAAATAGATGATATATAATTGTAACATGGATATGTTCTAACAGCTCCAATTTAAATAACAAAAAAAAAAAGGTAAAATTGTGAGGATTTTCTTATATTTATAGAGAATTGCTCGACGCCTCTTGGCAGAAGGAAAAGCGTCGAACTACGATGAGGCGGAAGTGGCTGCCAGTTTGCTAGCCCTGAAGTTCGGAGACGTCGAGGCTCTCCAAGCAGCCAAAGAGTGTTCCAGTATAGAATCGGCATTGGCTTTCTTACAACAGGAATGCGAGCTTTGCACTGGTCGCTTTGCAATGAGCCAGGTACTCGAAAAAGCAAACTGTCCATTATTTTGTGGCAAAATTTATATGGATTATATGAACTATTTTTTAAATATTCATGAACATCCGCAGTCTAATTAAGTATATAAATGAACTTCGATTAAGCTGGAATTCGTTTCTAATCTCAGATAGTGTCCATGTTGAAATGCGTGCACCGTTGCTGTAACGAATGCGCGAAAAATTACTTCACGATTCAAGTCAGCGACAGAAACATCACGGATGCAGTTTGCCCGTTTTGCAAGGAGCCAAATCTAAAAGACGCCAGCGAAGACGAGGTGTTAGAATATTTCAGTAACCTGGACATACAACTGAAGACACTTCTGGATCCTCCGATTCATGAACTCTTCCAAAGGAAATTGAGAGACAGAACATTAATGCAAGATCCGAACTTCAAGTGGTGCATTCAGGTGTTTCTTCAATACAAATCTCTTCAATCCTCTTTATTCGACAATTGAAGGAATGTCATATATATTAATGTTTTCAGTGTTCGAGCGGATTTTACGCGGATCCAGATCAGAAGAGATTAATCTGCCCCGACTGTCGATCAGTCACGTGTGCACAGTGTCGGAGACCGGTACGTGCTGACGTTGATAATTACACGAAAATTAAATGGAAGTTACATAAGCGTAGACAGACATCCTCTCTGACGGTGGTTTCACTTTCAGTGGGAGAAACAGCACCAAGGAATTACGTGCGAGCAATTTGCTGCTTGGAAAGACGAGAATGACCCGGATAATCAAGCCGCCGGCTTAGCCAAGCACCTCGCGGATAATGGGATAGATTGTCCTAAATGCAAATTTCGCTACTCCTTGTCCAGGGGAGGTAAAATATTCGTACGGACGCTCAAGCTTTAATTATTTGGGTTGCAATGAATTTTTCTTAAAATACTGTAGTACTCTATTACTCTATTAGAGATCATTTTAAATAGAAATAGAGCCCTTCTTATTGAAAACGTAAAGTGATTCAAATGAACTTTGAAGTTTTAGTAATTTAATTTCTATTAGTTTTCAGTGAATGTTTTTTTTTTCCTAAAATTCTAAAATCATTGAAATTATTTGTTAACAATATTAACGATAAATATTTGCAGGTTGTATGCATTTTACGTGCAGCCAGTGCAAATATGAATTTTGCTGTGGTTGCGGGAAAGCGTTCATGATGGGAGCAAAATGTTCGGTCAGCCCGTATTGCGCAAAACTGGGCCTTCACGCACATCATCCACGAAACTGTCTGTTCTATCTTCGCGATAAGGAACCCGCGCAGTTGCAACAACTGTTAAGAGATAATGGACTCGAGTATGACACAGAGGGTCCGGCTGGCGAGCGCAAATGCAAAGTGCAACTGCAGAAAGAAACTCCCACTGGTGTTGTAGACGCGGTATGCAATTCAGATGTCGTTGAGGGACACGCCGGCTTGTGCAGGTAATTTGTTTGTCCCTCTGCAACTTCGCATGCTTTCGCTGTTATTACGACCACTACTTTTACAATTGAATACCTTTCTCTTTCAATGAGACCAAGGCACCGTTACAATTATACGAAAAGTATACAAGTAAAGAAATTATTAGGCATGAAATAAATGAGAAGAAAAGATAATGATACGATATATACGATAAGAAAAATGCTTAAAAAATGATACCCAATTTCAATTTCCTTTCAACGTAATCTTCGAATATTCAGGATCCACTACATCGAATACCTAGTTCGAAAGATTCGGGAGACCCAATTGGAACCACTTCCGTTACTAAATGTAGACGATCTCGAGACTTGCGTGAAACGTGCGGGAATCAAATTGCCCCCAAATTGGTACGGTCGTAATCCGGAACATTACAGGAGAGAATTGATCGAGGTAAATGAAAAGGCATCGTGCATGGCACGACTAAATTCTGGGTACTTTTCCCCGCAGGCAGCACTACATTGAGTACTTGGCGGGCCTGGTACTGAAGGGCAAACTGGATCCCGTGGCGATTTTTGACTTGAACGATGCCAAGCAAGAGCTGCGCCGTCGGGGAAAAGTTCCCCCTGCGAAGGACCAGGAAATGTCCGAGCGGGATTATCTCGAGGCGTGCATTCAGGTGACTAACAACTCCTCTCCCGCACTCTTGCCCCGACATACTGACCGAATTAACAAGAAATGCACGAAAGTAGACCTTCACGCATGACTTTCGCAGCCGAAAAGTGCGACAATGATGTGGTGACGCACAAGCGCCTGCACGTTGCCAAGAAATAGACATCTGCAATTGTACATTAGAATTAGTTTTTCCTCCTGTACAGTTTGTTGGTTTTTCTCTTATTAAAATGAACAATAATTTTCTATACCGTTAAGAGGATTTTATTTTTATAGGTTGTACAGAAGGAGATTCCACTGGAGTGATAGTAGGAGAGTAATTAATGTGCAACTTTGTGTGAATCACGCTTTTGATGTATCATGTATATTTATTTTATCGTATGGACAATACTGTAGAGAACAATTGACGATTAAAATAACCAAAGATTGAAAATTTTTTAGTATTTAATGCACAAAAATAATGTCTTTTAGAATAGGATTTTGAAAAACTAAATATCAGTCTTTTTATTCTTTTTATTCTCAATTTTATTCTATACTCTCTTTGTTTTTCGTCTTTCTTTTTTTTCTTCATAAAGGAAGCGTGACGAATGTTTTCTATGTAATAAATAAGAATTTGTGTTTCCACATTTTATATGACACTTTAATAATAAATTAATTTTCAACAAAGTTCTGTTAAAAAACTATGTAAACTCATCCTTTTTCGAGGTGTTGCTTCTTTATTCACCATGTCTTTCAATCGATTTATATTTAATTTTTTTATCTTTTGAGTTGGTGTTACGACTGTCGTACTTTCTATTTTTCTTATGTTTGTTTGTTTAAATTCTTCTGTAACATTTGAATTTGAAATTCCAGAAATATTTAAACCAGCAGTTCTATCCTTGGTTCTCTTTTTCTTCCGTTTTGCTTTACCTTCAATATTTTTTATTTCACTCTTCTGTACCTTTTCCCTTTGTGGCTTATCAAAAGGTATCTTTGTACTTTTTGAACAGACTGAACACTTAAGTACTAATTTGTTCATTTTACTTTTTATGCATTTTTCTGCTAAGCTTCTTTGAACTTTAGGTATTCTTTTCTCACCATTGTTCATAGAATGTATAATTTTTTTAATGGATTTAGAGAGTGGTCTACCTCGCAATATTCTAATACTATAGTTCATAGTATTCCAAAGTGATCCACAAAATGGACACATCACAGATGGGCCAAAACTTTGAGATGACAACTCTATTCCATGACTAAATCTTTTACATCTTTCCCTATGGTACAATAATATTAAACATATAATATATATTCAATTACTTCTTTGCTCAAAGTACATGCATAATTTCTAATACTACACACAAGTAAACAAAGTATAGCTTACATGTAAAATGTCTGCAAATTTCTGCTTTGCGAACAATTTAATTTCGTAATAAATTGATTCACATTCCATAAATGGTTTATTTTTTCCATATTGTTTTATTTACACACGCGAAAAAAAAAAAGAGAAATAATTCAAAAGCAGAATGTTTTATTCGTATTATTATATACTGCAGAGTATTAGGTTAGACCTTTGTACACTTTACGGATAATACAACAGAACGTCAACGTGTGGGTAAAGTAATCGACTCTGGACACGAAGGCTCAAGTTTTCAAATCTTGGATGCCTAATTTTTATTTCTCTAATTTTCATTCAAATTCTTAGAAAATAGATCCGCTCGTTTGGGATGGTGAGGAGGGAAGAAAAAAGATCAACACGCACCGATCAAAAGAGAATCCTCGATGTATGGCATATAAAGATAATGCGTATTATCTTTTTGATAATCAAACACTTCCATTAAAAAGTTGAATCAATATTCGACTGGCATTCAACTTTTAAGATTTTAAGAAATCGTGTAAATGCGGGAAGTGTGTAACTACGAGCGTTAAAATATACCCAGTATAACGGACATAAGCGGTGGTATTCTGTGACTAGTAAACAAACTATAGCAGAAAATTTTGAAAACTTTACGATACCATTACTAAATAATAGTAATCTTTGTTTTCGTTAAAAAAGTAGAAAAAAAAAGGAAAAGATAACCTCCAAATACGATCACATCACTATTATTGAATAACAGGGTAGCCAACATGTGAAAATGCTGAATTGCGTATAGAATTCCTAAACCAATCCATTAAAAATCCATGATATAATAATACGATGTATATCTAGTCCCGGCAGATAGTTTCTATTCTATAAACAGACAGAACTACGGAGGGTGTTAGAAAAATTTTTATTTTGTCATCCTTGTCATCGAAGCACCGGGAGGACTGTCAAACAATACTTGAATTAAATTGTTGTCATTAAGGGGTAAATTAATAGAGCGACATGGGAAACGGGAAGAAGGGCGAACAAGAACCGTTATTAAAAAAGGAAAAGGAAATTTACGATTCTCCCCTTAGCAGTCTCGTTGGTAAATAATATTCGATTTTGATCACGAAGGAATTAGGTTTGTTTAATCCAATTGCTTACGGTTATCTCTATTACATTTTATTTCAGACGAAGTGGAATCAACTGTCAGTACAGTATCTGCAATAGGTCCTGATGAAGTGCCACCTCCATACGAATCAGGTAGTCAGTGTGGCATGCATATGGTTACATGCAGGGTTTGTCAGGCTATGATAGATATTTCTGGTAAAAGAGATCAACATGTTGTCAAATGCTGTCAGTGTAATGAAGCTACAGTATGTTATCAAAGTAATTTAATTCACTGTAAGATCCCATATCAGAAATAAGAGTGACAAATTACTTTTTTAGCCCATACGAAATGCACCACCTGGAAAAAAATATGTACGTTGCCCATGTAATTGTTTGTTAATATGTAAGAGTTCTTCACAACGCATTGCTTGTCCAAGGCCAAACTGTAAACGTATTATTAATCTTGCTCCAAGTCCAATCACACCACCTGTTTTATCTATGCCTGGAATGTGTAGGGTATGTTGTGCTCACTGTCATGACACATTTTTGGTAAGGATTTAAAATATTTTGTTGTGTTTAAAATAATTGTGAATTTAAGATATTTTATTTATAATTATAATTTTATAATAATTAATATATGTATTGTTACACTATTTAGTTCAATACCTTAAATAATGCTTTGGCTCGATGTCCACATTGCCGAAAAATATCCTCTGTTGGACCAGATTTTGCTAGAGGTCGAGGTATAGCATTCTCTATTGTTGGATTAATAGCCTTAGTAATTGCGATAGCAGTGACTGTAAGTATGTACAGTTATTATATATGTTAATAAGATTATGTAATAAAAAAATTTGAGATACTTTAAACATATTTTAAAGCTGATTATAATTGATACCATTTTATTTTTAGGTTGGTACACATACATACGCAAAATCTAGTGGTGGAATTTACGTAGCTTATGTTGGTAAGTATAATAAAATTTGTTTAAATTGAATAATTGAATATATAAATGTCTTAGGTCTTAGATATAAACATCCAATTATATCTTACTCAAATAACAGGTTGTTCTTTTCACTAGGTCCCTTTTAAATTTTATTTTCAGGTGCATTCCTCTTGGCACTTTTGGGCTTTGGACGCAGCATTTATTATTGTACAATGAAAATTAGTATGATAGAAGGTCCTATGTAATACTCTAAACGACAATCAATTGCTAACATTTTAAAACCAATTCCTCTAACATCTATGTCGTATAATAATATATTTAGATCAAATGTTTATAGTGATAAAATGACATATAAGTCCATTTAGGAGGATATTTGGTAGATATATACATTCTTACATATGCATATGTAAATTTATTTGCTACTAATATGCAATATTGTTACATATTCATATGCAGATGTACATGTTATGGACAAAGAGGATGTGTAACTATAATATATGACACTTTCTCACATAAGTTAATATATTGAGAGGTATTAGAGGAAGATGGGGTTCTATTTCAAAAACAAAGGATTGTTCCTCTGCACTTTTATATGTACAAGCACAGGACCAAGACAGCAACCCCATTATATTGTTTTCATATTTGAATGAAAATATACTATATATGCTTTCTACATCTACAGTAAATATACAAAATGCACATAGATATATATGCAAATAAAGCATTCTTGCATGAGTATTATTCCAATTGTAAACAGCTATACATACAGCTATATATATATATTGTATTTGCAATTACGAATTTGCATTATCGAATGACAAAAAAATAAAAATATCTTTTTAAGGAAAAAATATAAGTCGTTTGACAGATATTTTGGAATTTATATATAAATTGACATGCAAGAAAAATTATACAAAATATGTTAGACTTCATTTTATTATCATTTTTCTAATCAAATTATTGAATTCCTTACATTGCTTGCGATATTATTTTTTAAGAATGTAATTCTATTTGAGTTTTGGCTATCAAATAGTTATGAACATTTAAATTATTTCGAGCATAATGTGCCAGATAAAAGAAAGTTAAATTAAAAATTTAATCTTATGAATAATTTAACATGTACATTTTTGTTGAATAAGATATTAAACGATGTAAGTATATGAAATATGTAATATTAAATTAATTGATTCATTATTAAAGAACGGAAAAATTGTTTATTTTTCGCTTCTGCTTCATAACATCCTGATTTAAAAAATTATTTATATAACTATGTGTAATTTTTATAATTTTACAAATATTTAAAATTTAAACCTAATTATCTGACAATAAGTAATGATTGTTACAAATTGTAAAGCGTGTTTCATTTCGTATTGTAAACTCGACTTAAGCTTATACTTCATGCCTAGTGACTTTATGAGCAATGATGCATACATATATATCAGATATATATGTGTATGTGTAAACATTGTTTGCCGCCAAAACTCAGTATGATCGTGCCAATAAAAAAGTATTATTTATCACTTAAATAATATTAAAAATGAATTGTATATTCAATGAATTTTATATTCGTGTTAGTTTCATTTCATAAAGTGTTATTTTTGTTATTTTGTAGAGATGGAAAATTTGAAGAATGGGCAATTATTGAATTGCAAGGTGATTTGAAATTTAACTCCACGAATATTACAAATGTATATGTTGGAGATTTACATTTTACAAAATCTGGTACACCTATACTCATAATCGGCATTCATGTATTACATGGAAAACAAATAGTACTTCCAAAACCATTTGCAGTTTTAGTGAAAAAAAAGAATGAAAAAGTTAATGCAACCAACATTTTTGAAAGACAAACAGAATACATTATTAAAGCACTTATAAAAAAAAAAATAATTTTTAGGTCAAGACCTAAACCTATTGTAACAAATGTTCCAAAATTTAATTAAGTTTATATTATAATTTTGTTATAATGTACTATCAAAATTAATTACTATGTAAATATGAATATATTGTTATTGATAAATAAATTTCCATCGGTTTAAAAAACATAATTTTATTATTTTAATTTTACTTAAAAATAAAAAGTGTTATCCTAAATCCATAAACATTATGGAATTTAATCCTTCATTTCTCCTTCTTCATCTTCCTCTTCCACACCTCTTATGTACATTACATTATTACATCTGATTAAAACTTCACCAAGATTGCCAGTACAATTTCCATCTATATGTTCTTCTGTATTAGCTAATTGTAAATTCATATATCCATCGACAGAGACAAGATAACCTTTATATTCATGACCCCATTTGAGTTTTACCATAACTGGTTTACCAGTTAAACCATTTAAAAATGGTTTTGGATTTATTGGCATTGTTGCAGCCATTGTGTACTGTTTTTTTTAGTTTCTGCAAAAATATATTATATTATAAATATTTAAAATAATTCAAATATAAAAATATATAATAATTAAAATACAAATATAATAACAATTAATTAATACAACAAATGAAATTAAATGAAATATTATTTGACAAATATTAATTAATTGTATTAATATATTAAGGTTAATTTTATATACATATATGAACATTAGGAATACATTGAAAATTTGTATTTTATATATCATGCATATAGTAAAATCATTATTTTTCGATGTTTTGTACTTACATATTTCAAAGATGATAAAAGAGAAAATTTTAAATTTCCTCAAAGTCTGATGAAAACAAGACGCTTCAGCATGAATCACTTAGGTTAGAAATGGCTATCGTCACGACGCGGCACATCGCATGCTCTGACTTGTCATATGACGGCCATGCTATCGCTATTATAACATAACCTAAACTTGTCAAAACGTCTACTGTAATTTTTCAAGTCAAAAAATAAGTTAAATAAGCAATAAATTTTTAATTATTTATGTAAATTTATATACATTTTACACAATATTAAAAGAATTTATTAACAAAATTAAGAAGAAATAGTGTTATAAGAACATATAATTTATTTTCAATAAAAGATTTGTGTCTCTCGTTAGAATTACATCTTAAAAATGAATATTTTACCGAAGAAAAGGTATAATTGAAAATAATTTATATATTATTGTTAATATTATTTGTATTTATATATCATTAATTTATACATTAATTTGTATTTATTGTATATTATTATTTATTATATATAGATAAATGAAAATATAAAAATATAATTATAATTAATTTTTTTAGGTGGCATGTACGTACTAAGGAAAATATAGCACGTGTACGACGGGATGAAGCAAAAGCTGCAGAAGAAGAAAAACTTAGACAAGAACGAATTCAAAAAGCGGTATATATGAATAAGATTAAAAAACTTAATCACTGATTATTTAATAATTTATTATTTATTTAAATAAACAATAAATTTTAAATATTTATTTCCTTAGGAAACTGAAGCAAGAATTAATCATTTGAGAGAAAAAGCCAGATCAAAATATGATGGACGAACAGAAGTATTAAAAAGTGAAACAGATGTCAGTTCTTCGAAATGGGATCATGTAAATTTTTTTGCTGAACTTGAACAAGGAAAACTTGATTATAATAAACCTAATGCAGAACATGAAAAAGAGAAGAAAGAAGAAAAAGAAAAATATGAGAAGCAGATTGGCTATCTTTCATATCTTGGACAAGACACTAATGAAGCAACAGGTAAGAAAAGTTGGTATGAAGAATTACCTGAAAGATTTAGAGACATAGAAAAGGATGTAGAAGTACAAGCTAAAAAGAAAATATTAAACGATCCCATTCAAGATATAAAAAAGTATTTAAATATGATGGGATCTAGTTCCATAGAAAAATCTTCAGAAATTAAAATAGAATCTATTAAAAGAAAAGAAGATGATTTGGATGAAAGTGATTCAGATTATAAAAGATTTTTGAAGAAACACAAACACAAGAAATCTAAAAAACATAAAAGAGAGCACCATAAAAGTAAAGAAAGAAAAAATATGGAAATACCAAGTGTAAATATAGAAAAATTGAGAACAGAGAGATTGTTAAGAGAACAAAGTGAAAAATTAAGGACAGAAGCTTTATTAGCTAAATTGAGAGGAGATCCAGTTCCAACGGTAGCTCCAGAAACTCCTTCAAAATCTACTATCAAACAAAAATATAATTCACAATTCTTTCCTGAAATTGCTAGGCAAAATGCTGAAAGAACCCCTACTGTATATCCAGCGAAAGAAATATAAAATGTAAATTGGTTTTTATTTTCGAATATATGTATATAGATATAGATATTTGAATAGAATTGTAGATTACATCTAATTATGAGTATTAATGTAAATGAATTGTTAAATATAAAATATAGCATAATAAAAAATGCATGTATATTTTTAAGACTGTATTATTTTATAAAGCGCAATAAAATAAAAGTAGAAAAAGGAAAAAATGATTTTTTAGTTATTGTTAAATCAAATATCCTTCGCAAATATACTATATGCTAAATTTCGCGGTATCACGTGATGCAAAATGGTGGAATATCACGAATCTCATGGATAATGTATTAAAATTTGACGTTTATGTCATTTTTTCAGTATTCTTGTTCATCACTTGACTTAAATTCTTTATTCGTAAGTAATATTCTTTTCTTTTGTATATATTAAACATTTCCGCTTGAAGTCTTTAAGTCCCATTTGAAATCTCATTTGAAACCTGACGCATAGTTCGCGCGAGTTACTTTCGCGTAACATGATTTTCGAATTTGAACAGCTGTGAATGTGCTTAATTACGAAGAGATGACAATTTGTAAAAGTTTTTATTTTACGTCAATAAAATATAACAGCTTAAGTACAATTGTTGCTAGAAAAATTACATTTTTAAGTCATGTTACGAATCGACCTTAAGATAACCTCTTCTCTAATTTATACAAATATCGGCACTTCATAATATAATTGTAAATAATTCATTTATACTTTAAATATAATGGCACGTACGTTTAGTGTAATTTATAAAATTTTATATTAAAAAGGTAATGTACAGTTCAAGTAAACAAGTTGAATGTTATGTTACTGAATAAACTGTACTTTTTTTTTTATTGCGTTTTTTAATTTAATGTATTTTGACGTTTTGCAAGATCTTCGATTTAATGTATTTTGACGTTTTGACGATGTGCAAGATCATATCAGTGTATTATTTATAGTGTATTAGTTATATATATTGGTTAAATTTTATTTTATAAATTATGTTCAAGATTTTTGTGTAATAAGTATAAACAGATATTTACTTTTTTATCTACAAATGTTAATATTTATATGTATTTATATTACAGGAAAAATGTTACTATTAATTTAAATATCAAGCATTTTATAACAGTATGATTTAATTAAATATCATCACCATGAATGAGGAAAGAAGTATTGAAGATTCTTCATATTTAAGCTACGAAATAAATGGCACTAGATATATTTTACAAACTATATCAGATCCAACTATAGATATAACAAAAATTGCATCAACTAATCAAGAACAAAATACAATTAATATTATAGATGAATCACATGTAGAAAAAGAGGATGAATCAATTTCTTTAATTTGTTTAGATGGTCAGGTTTATGCATTTCAAAATGGGGAACTACAAGAATTAGATTTTAGTCAAGTAACAGATGAAAATGATTCACAAGAAAAAACAGTGCTGCTGTCTAAAGAAGATGATAATTGTGAACCGCAATATATTACTAATGAAGGATTAGTAATTGGAAATATTGATCAACATTCTCAAGAACAATATGAAATTATCACTGATCAAAATGAAAAGAATTTTATAGTAGAAAAACATAATGTTAATGCTAATGATTTTGTAGAAGTTGTAACAGCATTCAAATGTAAAATATGTACTTATACTACGCAAGACAAGACACAATTATTGCAGCATTTTCAGAAAACACATGTAAATCCTAAAGTAGATATAGAGGTGAGTTACAAAATCAATTATTTCTCTAATGATATTTATGTTGACAATGTATTTTCCAGATAAAAGAAGAGTTTAAGAATACAGATGAAGTAAAATTGTTGTACATGTGTGGAGAATGTTCTAGTTGCTTTCCTTCTATTGAAGATTGTAAAGAACATATGATAAATGTAATTGCTGGGTCTGTTGTAAAAAATTAAGCCATTACGATTAAAGATATTATATTAATACTTTTTATTATAGGATCATCAATTAACAGACACAGGAGCCAATAAAGGTGGTAAAGAAAATATAACTGATGATTCAAAAGACTCTGGATTATTAGAGTGTATAGGACAGAGTATTGAAAATAATGATGTAAAACGTCAAATTAAGATTCAAAAACCTTTGAATTCTGAATATATGCTCAATAAAAAAATGATTGAATTAATGGAAAGAAACATAAAGTATGCGGGTTATTAAACTTTTAAAAATATATATTTTACTTACTCATTTAATTGTACATTTTGTTAGGTGTTCATATCGAGGATGCCCCTACAAATTTTCTACAGAGGAAACAATGCAGCAACATGCACTTTGTCATACAGAATCACAAAATGGAACGGCATTTAAATGTACCGTTTGCCGTGATACGAAATTTACCAAATGGAGACAGTGTAGCTTACATTTATGGAAAAAGCATCAAATTGGTAAATATATAATATCAATTTATACAGTAAAATATTAAAACGTATTTTTAAACACTTTTTTAAAGATATAGGATTATTTACTTGTAAAATATGTAAAGCATATAAAAGTGCAACAATGGTGAAACTTTTAACTCATATGCGTGTGCATAGTGAGACTCGCGAGTATGAATGTTCAGAATGTGGTAAATGTTTTAAGCAAGCCAGTCAGTTGCGTAATCATAGAGTGATGCATTTGGATCGCAAAACATTGGAAGTAACGCGGTGGTATACTTCAAAAAAATGTGATATGTGTGGAAAAACTTATGCAAATTCCAAATGTTTAAAAAGTCATATTCAAGCAGTGCATTCAAAGTTACGACCATATGTTTGTAATGTTTGCGGACATTCTAGTGCTAGAAAAGCAATGTTACAAATGCATTTACGACAACATACTGGTGATAAACCCTTTAGTTGTGAACTTTGCGAGTATAAAACTGGAGATCACAATACATTACGACGTCACATTATGCAACATACAGGTATGCATGAATAAAAAGTCTAATATAATACAAGAATGTATTTAAAAATTACATATGTAAACAATATTTTCAGGGTTTAGACCTTATAAATGCCCTCACTGTTCTTACACTGCAATACAAAGTAGTAGTTATAAAAATCATTTAAAATCTAGACATCCTTTATTGTCTGGTTTATTTACGTGTGACCTATGCCCTTTTAAAACTGTTAAAAATCAAAGTTATATACAACATGTAAGAGACCATGAAAAGGGATTGATCAAAGCAAATATGCAAAAGAAAGGTATGTTTCAATTTTTTGTTAAAATGTATATAATTGTTAATATAAAATTGTATATTTTTTACAGATAGCGAAAATGTTGAAGTTTTTCCTGGTAACATTGCAGCGGCACAATTAATTTATAGTTGCTTAGGTGCCTTTTCAAAAGTGGGCGATACTTTAGAAGCAAATTTGATGTCTTCCTCAACGTCTGCAGACGGTACATCACAAACTATAACGATACAGATACCATCGAAACATCTTGAAGGTTCACTGCCAACAAGAGAAAATAAAACTAAAAATAACTCATCAATTGAACAAGAAGATGAAGAAACAATGCATTGTTTTTTAAAAATTCCAAGGGAAGAAGAAGAAAGTATAGATACTGGTGGTATAACTATACCTGCTGAACCTGAGGAATCAGGGGCAACAACTATTAATGTTGATACGTGAAATATAGAACGTTAAGTTGCTAATTGAAATATTTCTATACTTGAAAACAATTAGAAATTTATACTTTAAAACTAAATGAAGAAATGCTAGTCACGCGTTACTTAGAAACTATGAATTAACTTGTTTAACAGAACACTAGAATTAATATATTAATTTTTAAAATCCTAATTGTGATACTATTTTTGGAATTGTACATTATATCAGCAAAAACAAATTTAACGAAAAACAAATGTTCTTGTTTGAAAAAATTTTGTACATCATTTTGAAGAAAGTAATGGATATTTAATTAATTAATGGATTCTATGTTTGTATTTGTTCAAAAATTTTATTTTATTCGAAAAAAAAGATTTTATAGTTAAAAGAAATTTTGAGATATTTTTATTTTAAATTTTACTAAGGATATAATTTATTATATATGAAAAAACATTTAAGATTTTGAATGTATTTATTGATAATTAATAAGAAATTAGTAGAAGTGTACATAAAAATTGTAAAATAATAATCTGGAAACCGTTGTAAAATGTAAATTACAATATCTCATATGGATTACAATATGATTAAAATAATATTTTACATGATGAACTAAAGAGAAATGTTCTAATATTTTTGACTTAATTATTCATCAGGTAAAAATAATACTTATTGCTATGGAAGATTGAATTTAAAATCTTTTTAAGAGATTTCACATATTAATTATTGAACTTCACAAATATGTCCCCACAAATTGAAATTTCGGTATCAATTTGCTTAAGTGTGAGATTTATGAAAATAGTAACTGATGGACATATTATTTTAAAAAAGTTTAATAGGAAGTTTTAAAATATATCAGTAAATTATAGTTATAGAGACAACTTTGTTTTATATATATATATTGTTTTATATATATATAACAAAGTTGTCTTTCATGTAAAAAATCGTGAAATGAAATAAAAAATATTGCTTAATAATGCTTTTCAGGATAACCTAAGCAAATTGATACGGATTATTATTTACAGCTAATTATTCATAAAATGTGAGAAGTTCCTTTTTTTAAGCAACTGATGTGGATCTTATAAATTACACATCATATCACAACTAACAGTCCCTGGGCAGTTCGCCATAATAAGCTGTTAAAGCTGTTAACTTTCTGTCGAAAAAGTTCTGTTCCACTTCTACACCACCACCTACTCCAGCTAATATGGCAAGCTGTAAATTTATATAAAAATATAAAGCAATTGATACATAATGTATTATAAAATAACATAGAATATTCAATTTTTTAAATCTTGAATTATAAAAATATACCTGCATAGTATCTACATTTCTAGGTAGAAAGTAGGCCACATGATCTGTGATTTTTCTTGCTATATTAAATAATTTTACTCCACCAATGGGTTGCATAATGTTATTGAGATCAAAAGTTTCATTCTTGGCATATTCAGGCCCTCCCCATGGAGGACTTAGAAACACAACATCTGCGATTAATTTCGATGCGAGTTGAAGGAAGTCTCCAACAATGAATTCTATTCTGTCATCAACACCATAGACTCGAGCATTATTTCGAGCAAGTTCAATTTTAACCGGATCTATATCTATTGCGAAAACTGTAAAAATGAAAATAATTAAATTTTTATACTAATTTATATACAGTGAACACACCTTTTTCACATGTAAAAGCAAATTGAATAGCATTCCCTCCTGCACCACAAAATGCATCGATTATAGTATCACATTTGCATCTTTGGGCTATATGTTCGGCAATTTTTTCTGGTGTCACAGAAAACCAACTCTCTATAAAAAGAATATTTCATTATAAAAATTAAGAACTGGTAAATACATTATTGAATGATTTATATAAGATATTTTACTCTTAGTCTTTTAAAAATCATAAATTATTGTTGTATAAATATTATCAAAAAACATACCACGATCTAATTTAATGCCTTGATCAAACTTGCTAAATAAGCGATATCTTTTTAACCAATATTTCATTAAAGTTTTATCATTGTCTATTTCTACTGGAAGGCTTATATTTTTTTTAGATTGCTTCCTTCGTTTCTTTTTTTGCGTCTTTTTTATGCTGTCTTCGTCTGATAATTTCACATTTTGTATTTCGTTGTTACTATAGTTTTCATCTACATCCATATTGACATTTAATGAATCGAACTTCTTGTTATCTTGTACGTGTTCAGGAAGTTGATCTTCTGGTACACATTTTGTGGTATCACTCGTTTTATATTGATCAAAATATATATTATCATTTTCGACATTTTGGAAAACGTCGTCCTGATTATCAAATACATTTACAGTATCGTGAATATCATTAAATTGTTTTTTATCTGCTCCTGAATCTATTGAACTTGTGCTTGGTTTACTAAATACAAATCGCTTTGTTTGTAATTTTGTTTTAAGGCTACGATCACATTCGTCATCAGAACTTGAAGTCAATTGTGCTGAGTAGGAACCTTTTTCAGAGGCTTGTAATTCTGTTTTCACTGATGGCAATACAGGACAATATGATAAGTAATGTTTTACCTGTAAAACAAAAAGCAAAAAATAAAATAACTATATATCTCTGTTTTATTTAAAAAATATATTATTTACTTTGTCTATAGTATTAGTAATTTCCACTCCATTATCATCAAAGTATATATGTTTATTTGCGGGCTTGGATCTATAATATTTCATTTTTAATTGTCTATTTTGTAATCTAATATTCTTTTTTCTGTATACTACTTCTCCTTGGAAATTTGATTGCTCGTAATTTTCATTGAAAGTATATCCCATCAATGAAAATGCTTTTTTTACTGATTCCAGACCTTCTTCTGTATCGTCATAATCAGCCTCGTGACTGAAATAAAATATATTATATGTAAATAGCATTTTTAATAGATAATATATTATAATATGTTATCTATTATACCTTCGTTTTAATGTTATAGGTTTATCTTCATTGGGTTCATCTCCATCTCTACCATCAGAATATTTTCGTTGAATACTATTGTTACCACTAGTATTGGAAATAATTGCATTTCCATTTTGTGTAGCTAGATTCTGATCATTACATTCAACTTCTTTTGAACATTCCATTTCATTAGTTTTTTCACCTTTATCTGCAGCAGTTTCATTGTCCTCTGAATTCATTGTTAAATTTTGGATAAGCATTCCCACTGATTCCATAATCAATCGTTTCTTTTTCGTTTTGTCTTTTTTAGAATAAGAAAAATTTTTATTAGATACATTTTTACTTTCAGAAGTATTCATTTTATTACACATGTCTATTTCCCTTTGTGTAAAATCTTGGTCTATACTTTCATCACTTCCTTCCTCTTGCATATCTATATCGTTATGTTCCTGGCTACAATTTTGATTAATAATTTCAGATTGCTCCCTTTTATATTTCTCTACAAATAGCTTATAATGATCCTGATATTCTATTTGGAAATTTTCTTTCCATAAATGCTGCCAATATTTATCAGTATCTTCTGGAGTATATTCTTGATCATTATCTTGATCAGAACTGGTGTTTGTTATATTGCTTTCAATAGAACTAGTTACAGAACTGATGAGACTAGATGAATTTGTAGAAATAGAGTCACAACTAGAACTAGTAAGGGTCATTTTTGTGACATTTGTCATAGAATCTGATGTTGCATTTGTTTTTGCTATTGACTCGTTGATAGAATCGCACCTTATTAAAAGTCTTTCATCTTCTGCGTTAGATTGTTGATTATAACTTTCTTCCATACTAAAAGGACTCAATGGATTCCAACCATCTCCAGTTTCTGGTGAAGCTTCAAAATTTGTGAATTTTTTCCTATTATCTTCCGCATCTTTGTCGCTTATTTCTTTGCTTACGTCATCAAATGAAAAATTAATACTACATGTGTCTTTTTCTTTTATTTCATTATCGCTAGCATTATTACTTTTACTAAATATTCCTTCAAAATTTGAGCGATCAAGTTCACAATTTCTGTGCGCTTGACTAGGAAAACATGTATTTTGCTCTGAGAATTTTTCAATAGTTTCTTTCATTTTCAATTTCTCATTCTCTATTAAATGAGCATTTTGTTGCAAATATTCCGGATTTATATAATCTGCGTATTTTTTGATCCAACTTGTCCAAATTATACGTTCACCGTTTTCCGACCAATATCTATCCCATGATATATCCATTATGCTCTTAGTTTTACAATACATAGAATAATATGGATAATCGCTGGAGCTATAGTCACAATTGTGCCTAAGTGTGACATCTTCCCTATAAGTTTGTTTATCACTTAAGGAAACATTTTTAAATATATTATGTATCTCAAAATCTTTATCTTCTAAAATACATAATGGATTTTCTACATGAAATTTCTTTTTATTACAAATGGATGGATCATAACTTAAAACTTCAGTGCTATCTGTAAGATGATCTGATGAGTGAATGTCTATTATTTTAGATTCAAATTCTATATTTTTATTTTCTTGGTGCTGTTCAAGTACATTCACTTTGTCAAATTCATCTTCCAGTTCAGTCTCTGTTGTTTGGAAAGTCTTTGGAAAGTCATAAGATGCCAATAGGTTTTGTATACTTTTAGCCTCATGTTGATCATGATATTCTGACAGGTCTGCACCTGAATCCGACTGGTGTAGGCCCAACTTCTGCGTGAGGGAATGTGCAGTAGGACGATGAGCCGAATCACGAACAGAGTCATGTTCATCTGTGGAATAATTGTTGTCTGTGTGTGATGCACTGCAGTAACAGCTCACTGGTTCTTCCTAATTTTAAGGAAGGAAAGATATGCTTTTGTTCAAATACTATTTATAGAGATCTAATACATACACCAATGTTACCAAATTAACTGAAAATAACCAATAGAAGACAAGGAAACAATCTTACATCGTGTTTCTCAATGGATTGTGCTTCTATAATGGACCTTTTATGAAGATCTAACATTTCTCCAACACAGTCACGCTCGACATTTTCATCTTCACTGGCATCCTCTAGAGCAAGGACAGTATAAACTTCTGGGTTCCTAAAAATAAACAAAAAATTATTGTAGAAAAATCACACGTTCGACATAATATAATATTTCAATTCTTTGTAATTAGAAATTAATAATAATATCCACGTGGTATACAAGGTGTTTATTTTCGATATTTCGCTGAACTAAATGAAAGGACAAAGGAATATTTTCAACGACTGTTAACTTTTCTACTATTCTACGTTTTAAGAAAAAAGCGGTTATATAATATCCACGTGGTATACAAGGTGTTTATTTTCGATATTTCGCTGAACTAAATGAAAGGACAAAGGAATATTTTCAACGACTGTTAACTTTTCTACTATTCTACGTTTTAAGAAAAAAGCGGTTATCACATTCCTACTGTATAATAAAGAAAATTAATTTTTAACTTCAGTTTTCAAAAAAAAATACATTATGTGACCTAACTCACACTCAAGTGGGTGTCAAGGTTAGGTCATGTGTCACGCCACTTGGTTATCACATTCCTACTGTATAATAAAGAAAATTAATTTTTAACTTCAGTTTTCAAAAAAAAATACATTATGTGACCTAACTCACACTCAAGTGGGTGTCAAGGTTAGGTCATGTGTCACGCCACTGATCGATAAACGAGTACCATTCTCAAGCTTCGAAAAAATGAATAAAAACGGTAAAGGTACGGGAATATGGGAAATTGCGACGTCCGATGGTATAAATGAGTTTTATTGCAGATGTATTTACCGAATAAATACTCTGCTACAAAGACAATAAATGTAATGATCAGGGTCAGAAGATTCTGCTTGTTCTGTGATATATACTTCGGCTAAAGGTTCCCAAAAGTGGTCACTCATACCGAAAGAAGTGTTTAATTGACTACTTGCTCGTGAATCGTCACAACACCCACATGTCTCACGCTCAAATTTTTACAACTCCCCCCGTGTAAAAACAATCCGCCATTTCTTCCACAGCACACCATTGTGAAGTTGCTGCTGATTACCATCATAGTCTAATGAACAATCGATAAGTTCAATCTCTGGTCAAGTTTAACTTGATTTTGATTAACATTCATCGAGTATAACGATACGATCGCAATTTAAAAGTACATTATAATTATAATGCACCTTATTCTAATTGTTTGAACAATCTTGGAACAATCTTTTGGACGAGAAACGTAAATAACACACGTATGTAAATCATATGCGTAAGAATTTATAAGTCGTTTTGTATTCAATCAGATACAAATTTATACTAAAAATTATATATGACATTATCGTATACATTTTCAACTATGTTTACGAACTATTTTAATTCACATTTCGAATGTAACTTGTGAAAAAGTAAATGTTATTAGACCGAGAGTTTCGATGTGTTAAATAGGATTAAAAAATCTCTATTAGGATCTAATTGGGAAGATGCAATTACAAAAATTTATAAGTTAATCTTTTTAATTAATCTTTTTTGTAAGTGAAAATTTGATCGATTTAGGTATTAAAATACTAGCGTCACATTACGGCGAAATAGTGAAATTAAACGTCGATAAAAAAGAGACTGAGACAGGTTGTGCCATCTACTGGATGATGTCATTTTTGTAGTTTCAAATGGTAGCACATCATTTGAGGGGCTGTTTTATCGACAATTAGTTCTAATGTTCCGCTGCTAGATGGAAACAGTATTAATGTCTATAAATCAATCTTTTATCATTGACTAAAAATAGGATACAATCACAGACGAAAGGTATATGAAATATATATTTTATCTATGATCTTGGTTAATCAATGCATGACATTTATGACTCATTCAAATAATATTTAATTTCTCGTAGCTGCGTGTTAAACTTGGATTAAAAAAATCATACTTTGAAATATATGTAAAGCGCAAATTGATCGCAAAAAAAACACTTAAGGTGTTTTACATTTTTGTATTTGTTTCAAACAAGAAAGCAATATCCAATAGAGCTTGACAGCTAGACAGTAGCTTGTTTCTGTTGTTGATTGGTTCATTTTATCGCTACATAACGTTAATGTCCGTACATTGACCAAATTTTCATTTGAAAGAAAAAAAAAAGAAGCTAATGAAAAGGAACTTTTGTGACTGCATCTTTTAAATTAGATCCAAAGCTTTCTCCTATATTCCATATTTCTATATTCCTTTCATTCTGCGAAATAAGTGTAAATTTTTCAAATTTTATTA
>NIPQ01107454.1:0-16034 GCA_002806875.1 Lepidotrigona ventralis hoosana | reverse complement strand
AAGTAAATATAACAACGATCGCAAATGCTATCGTGCATAAATAATTAAACAGTCAATTCTATCAAAAGATTCTCTATTTCGTTTCCGTAGTTATCGATCAACAAACATTTTTCTATTGTCAATTTTACCATACATCTTATCATAACTGAGATCAAACGTTGTGTCAAAATTAATCTGAAACAAAGAATCAAGTCCCGTATTCATCTCTGATGACTAACTAACACTTCATAATATTATAATTTGTTTAAATGTGACTCATACATCTTATCATAACTGAGATCAAACGTTGTGTCAAAATTAATCTGAAACAAAGAATCAAGTCCCGTATTCATCTCTGATGACTAACTAACACTTCATAATATTATAATTTGTTTAAATGTGACTAAGAGTATGTCTATATTACACTGAACGTGACACATCTAAAGTCGCTTGACTAAGATTCTGCAAAATTAATCACGTTCAATTTTATTTGTACTAATTGATATTGCACATTGTAATTGATATTGATATTGTACGTGTTAATTAAAAATTCATATTTTATAATTATGATATAAAATTGAAATTGATATAAAATATTATATAAAGTTAATTCATATTTTATAATTTCTAACTGTCCAAGTACTCACGCACAACAGCGTACATCCACGAATTATACCAAAAACGGAAGAGACGAATCAAACCTTAAATCTAAGAAGAACGTAAGCCAACGAAACTGAATATCTCTTTTTGTAGATTATCAAACCTCTGAAGATTCCATCCGATCTTCGTAAATGACCGTGTCACGTAATTCATTGTATACCGTGAAAACAACCGCGCTCACTATGGAAATTAATCGAACGAAAACAGACCTTCCTATCCGCATTCCATCGAGATCCTATTACCGGGACGTTTCTACCCAGTAATTACTTTGATTCGTACATTCATAAACTTTTCTATCTCTCCTGCCCCCCCCCCGGCGAGGGTGGAGCATGAACAAATATTTTCTTCTAATATCTGGAGGACGAGCGTCTGAATTTCTCCTTTGAGGAGTGTGAAATTCAGTAGAAACAGCCGGGAATCGTCAGACGCGGCGGGGAGATATCGTTCGACACCATCGCCACCGGCGATACCACTGATACGTTTTCGTTATCGTTCTCTCTGGAGCATCGTATTAAGTAAGCTACGAGCTTTTTGCGCGTACTACTACTCCGTCTGCACGGAGCTCTTGATTCAACATCAAAGCGACCGGATACACAGCCGGCCAGATGTGTATTTTTCCCCGTGATCCCTCCGATTTCGTTTCACCAGCTAACCTCCGCCCGTGAACGCGAACCAACCGCCAGAAAGTCATCCACCGTGATCGTCTGATTCGTCGAAATAATCGAACCGTGGGATTTCGAGGGTGGCGAGCGTGACACTTCGAACTGACACGTGTCTCTTCGAATGAATTCCATCGAGATTTGATAATTCGGATAATGAAACTAGTCGATCTGCGAACAGTAACATTACGAGAAACATTGGTGTTGTTGTCTCGCTTGTGTTTGTTTGAAAATCATTGGTTGAGAATTGTCGCTTGTTTAATAGCATAGCATCGATTGTCTTCCTGCCATTATATAGTAACGTTTCAGTGTAATACGTGACATTCCATAAAGAAAGAGTATATAAAGAGCATCCTTGCGAAGACATTTAGACTCAATATGCATTTGTTCGCTCTGTAGAATTTTTGATTTGTTTGAACTAAATTTTAGTTAATATTGCTGATTGAATCTAGCTATCTAGAACTTGAGTTCCTGTTGTATGAAGGAAATATTGCTAACAGAGGAGATCTCCTGAAATTATATAAACTATTTACCTCTACAAATTCATAAGAGATATTTATAGAATACAGTGTCACATGAATCAGGAAGAGGAACATAATGACTTTCTATCGGGCAAATAATGAATAAGATTTTTATAATTGTTCAAGGGCCTTTCTCTTTGCAACAATTTTATAGTGATAACTCGAAAGTCATATTTTCTTCGCAAGGATGCGATATGTCTTGCTGGATGCATTCAGATTTGGATTAAACCCGATCGAGAATTTCGAAATACATCGAAGAGAGAGAAAGAGAGAGAGAGAGTCAATATTAGACAACGAATAAAATTCTGTTCGTTACTCCTTCAAAGATCAAAGATGCCAACTAGATCCAAGTTATAGTTAAACTCGATGTGAATTTTCTCTCAAATTTGAACATTTCAACAGTTTACTTTATCATCATTTAACGTAAGTTTTAAATACTTGAAACATTTTACAGAGGCAGTTGAAACGTTTCATATATGGACAAATTTGGAGATTCTGGGACAGGTTAATTCAATTTAGGTTACTTCTTACGGGGAAATTGAACCTGTTCGAATATTGAGGGTTCATGGTGGACAGCTATTCTATCAAGTAAGCGACATACATCAGTGCCCACTTAGTTGACCGTGGTAATTCCTATTGGTCGTTATCACAGGATTTAATCAAACTTTGAACAATACGTTCAACGGTTTCTCTACACCTTGCGATCTCACCTGTGCTACTCACTTTAATCTACCTGTTTCTGACGGCTTGCTTTCACGACAGGATTTCAAAATTGCGGTAACTAAATGGGCGCCGCTGTAAATAGCTGGGATATTTGAAAGCGAAACTAAAATAAACTAAAATAAACATCCTCGTCGTGTCAAACGTTGAGCAGTAACGAAAGTAGAACCGAGGGTAGCAACGTTGTAGCCATCACCTGTTCCGAGCCAGAGCCTTGTTTCTCAAATGAGATTATCGTCGGCTGCGTGTTTCCACTGTAACGAGTAGCGATCCATTTTTTGTAGTAGTTGACGTCGGTGTACACACCGGGAGTACGTGGCCGGGCACAACCATCGCCGCCGGAAACCACACCGGTTAAAATTCCGTTGCAAATCATACCACCTCCGGAATCACCCTGAAAAAAGCAAGATTCAACCCATTAAGAACCAAGCAATAATTTATCACGATGTTATAAATACTTCGATTCCTTTACAATCTTCAATCGCTATAGAATGGAAGAAGTAATCAAAGAGACATTAAACGTTAATCCTTAGTGTTACTTTTTATAGNGTAGGTTTTTAAAAAAAAAAAAAAAAAAAACGGAATTCGATGTTGCAAATTTGGTTAAAATTCGATAAATTCGCGAAGTTTTTCGATTTTCATTTCAAGTTTGCCCGCGAGTTTTCGCTTTCATATTTCGTTCAAATTACTGCAAAACATTCGTCTGAATTGATAGGAAATAATATTCTTACGCAACAAATTTGTCGGAAACTGCACCGACAAAATCTGATTAATCAACGATGAGCTTGCAACTGTTTTTAACGCGGCGAAAGAGAAGGCAACCTTTAACAAAGTGATTAATATGTCACTGTCAGATAACAGAGACGTCATTGTTCAGGTAACAAAGTATATTTTAACACGATTAGCGTTCAAATTGTTTTCTCACAAAAATTGCTCGACGTTTTAATAGAATATATGTGCGTTACTTGGCAAGCATCCTTCTGGCCCTCCATGTATCCAGCGCAGAGCATCCCTGGTGGGAAATCAGTTATGTTTTCCAGAAGACTTTTGCACGTGGCGCGACTCAACAATGGCAGGTCCACGTACATAAGGTTCTCGCTCGTTATTGGATAGTCCTGCACAAAAGTATCTCCAATATTATAAGACATTTTTCGAAATTTTTCGAATCATCGATCACGATCAGTTTTCAATTTTTCTACAATACAGTAGCGAACGAAAGTTCGAAAGATTCGAAATTGGTATTAAAATGATATTTTAATATTTAATTAATATATTGAGTTAATATTAAATTAGTAATTGATATTGAAAGTTGATAAATTAATGTGTACAATATTAAAAATTATATTTATTTATAAATCTACTCATACTCGTCTAGTGATTCCTTTTATAAAATTATCTTCCCTTTATAGTTATAAATTACAGCTAATATTCAATTTTTCTAATTAACTAACGGTTAACAAACGCGTGCAGTATTTTCTAAAAAGTTAATGATAGAAAAAGCAAACGAACTTACTTCCGCTGGGTAACCCCATCCTGCTACTTGGCAAGTAGTGTCTGGAATAGGTCTGTCCTCCGCGAGGGGAGCAACGTTAACTTCCGGCGTTAATTCGAACGGCACCTTGAGCTGCAACGTAAATGCCAGCGAGATAGGATTATTGTTATTATCACGTGGAAGTGAAAACTAAAACTAAAAATTAAAAAAGCGAAGATTTGAACGACCGTACAGCAAGAAGAGCTATGTCATTCTCCAATGTTCTGGGATTGAATTCGGCATGAACGTGAATCTTGTCCACACCCCTCTTCTGACTAGTCTCGCTCAATTGACTGAGTTTCAGGTTTCCAGCAACTATCGTGATTCTCCACGGCTGCACCTGATCGCCAGTTCTGTGAAAATGGCACCGCGTTCAGAACGATTGCTAATAAACAGAGCCAGTTCATGAACAGTTCATGCATTCATAAGGGGCATTTAAATATGCAACGACGTGATTGTACCATAATGTTCAAAACTATAGGAATTATTCAAATTGGAATACACGATGCCGAATGAGCGAAGCAAATTTTTGTTGAAATTCCATTTTCCTTGGTTACCTTCATTACGTTCAGAGGTACGGGATTTGCATAAACGTCTCACCGGTCTACCAACGTAATCAACATTTACGCATTTGCGAGGGATTTAAATATGCAAAAGTCGCGCGAGGAACGTGCGTGCAGTTTAAGCAAATTAAAGTACTTTGTTGTAATATTTAAAGGATTAAACAAGTCTCGTGTGTTGTAATTTTGTTAAATTGTAATTTTACAAAAGTATGAATTTTTCACACGAGTGTTGAGAATCGAGTGTGCAAGCAATATATCGTCGCTGTTAATTTATTCAGAATTTGCGTTGAAATTTGAAGGAATTTCACGCCACTCACTCATCGAACATGCAATGCGCCGCCGTGAGCACGGTATTTGCAGCTATCAAGGATCCTCCGCAGAAATGTTCCAAGTTGTGAGTTTCTCTCAAAGATACCTGCGAATCATTTCCAAGAAGACAATCCACTTGTCCCTCGAACCGTGTAATTACAATTGATGTATCAGAGAAGGAAGCACTCGATCTTACTAGACGTCGATTAATACGACGCGTACCTGATAAGGAAACTGTCTCAGTGCCGCCTTTGTTCCGTTAACTATACGTCCATGCAAGTTGTAGGGTGTCCATTCTACTATTAATTTGGGATCCACGTTGGTCTCGTTTTCTCGAGTAGTTGACGACAGTGGAACAAAACCTATAGAAATTATATATAAACATAATTATACACATAATATACTTTTTTTTAACACTAGAACTACCGACAGTTGAGACGTAGCTATCTCTCTACGAAAACCAGTCAAAATGATTGGTACTGGTATAAGTAGCCATGATACAAAATTACTTTTATTTTAAATGAATAAAATTAAAGTTCATTATATTAATTCTTTAGCTATCCCTGCAAAAGTCATTACATCATTGCGAAGAAAAAATGTAACATGAAGTAGGAATTTTAAAATAAAGTTGTCAGACCAGTCATAATGACTGGTGTGGTAGTTCTAGTGTTAAATCAAATACACTCGTATCTTTCATTGATCGTTTGAAATTCTATCGATCGTGTATTCTATAAATTTTCTATTGATTTTCTTCTTTATCAAATTGTTCTATAAAATTTTTTTTCATTAAATGAATATGCACTTTACTTGTTTGTAACCTGCAATTTTGGAAAATTTCTAAAAATAATCCACATTCGTCGACGTAAGACAAACGAACAGAAAATTCTATAAAATTGCACATGGTAGTAAAATCAAACCATGCAAGCTGTCTTCCAAATTTTTCAAAATCAATTCTCCTCTCTGTTGAACTGTAAATTGTTGTCCAATTTGTGGAAGAAAGTTGCGAACTTTTGTTAAATAAAAATTATATAGCTTGTTGCTTTTCAAAATCTCGTAAATTAAGAGAACGACATGAAATAAACGAACATCATCAGAATAAAAAATTTCATAGAATTAAAAAACAATCTCGTGCTATCAAAATGCGTTCATTGCTTGCTTACCATTGACTAAATTATTCGTGAAAAACACGAATGCCAAAGCAAGAGGAATTATCCGCGTCTTCCCTCTCTTATCACTTCTGTCGTGTTCCATATTATTTTATTGTATCGTTAAATCGTGTTCCTCTTCCGTCGCCCACTTGCCACGGACTGATCACGATACGATATTTAGAATGGATAAAAAAATCTAGCTATCATCGGTACCAACTGGCATTATCTTGAACGATATCTATCAGTTATCTCATATTGTATACGTCAATTAGTATTGAAATAATTGGTAAACGCTTCTTCAAGAAACAACAATATGTGGCTCGTGTTCTTCTTTTTTTCAAACGGGACTGTTCTAGAAAATTTCCGAAAGAGTTTTATATTTAGCCAACTACGTCACTCTCTGCAAACATAACAATCAAAATAACAATCAAAACGCACTCGATCGAACGTTGTTAACAATCGATCGCGATGAATATATACTCGACTCGATTTTGGTCGTTCTGTGTGTCGACCTATATAGTTTGTAGGACTCTCACGTACATTATATCAATTGACCAGAGCACCGAGATAAGGAATATTGACGATATTGGGAAATTGAGATTTCAATGAAGACAGAGATATATTTTTCTGATAGACGATTTCTTTATCTGTTGTTGGCGTAACAATTTCTCTCTGTACTGTTGCATAGAAAATGGCCAATTTCACAATCGTGGAGAATCACACGGGATTTGATGATTCGAAACTATATCTATGTTTGTCAAGTTACTGAAATTCAACTTACCAACTCGCTCATTTATTCAAACAGTTGTCTGAATATTTAATTTTAATAAATTTCTCGATATCCACTAAATTTTTGACGTAGTTAAAACAAATTTTAAACTGGATTCGTAACGTGCTTACATTCCATTTGTTCGAGTTGGAATTCAGAAAAATTATAAATTTCTTAACATATTGAATTCTGTACAGGAGGCATTAATCGTGAACCGTGTACAAAGTATGAATGACCATTATCGAACCACGTTTCGATCAGAAAGTTATTCTCTCAAGAAAGTCAATAACAACTTAACCGTTTCACCTTCCTAAGTCCTAATAATTCCCCAATTACGATAAGTGACCCCGTTGTAAATCACGTCTATTACAGTGATGAACAGTCTGAAATCGAACGTTCGCCTTGCTAACTATATCTGTTTTCATCGGCGAATGCCGGTCTCGCGGCGTTTCACGATCCATCAAAAGTCACCTCGCGATACGTGAATTCCGGGATGAAGTCGCGCGGACGAGAACAGGTGGTGATTAACGATGCACGTGCGTCCGAGAAACGGGCTTCGGCTCGAGTCGATCTCATCTCGAAGACCCGCGTATTAGACCGCTCGACCGATCGTGCAGGCGTAAATTAACGCGACGTCGGGTCGAGCCTGATCGATCTCAGCCCCTGAACGAGCAGGCACGCTTTCGAACGATGAATTACGTTGAGAAACCGGTATACTCAGCCGGTCGGTATTAAAGAACGAATTAATCGGCAAACTATCGGGTGGAGGAGGATGGAGGGGAGAGGGGAATAAATATTCATCGATGCACGGGACGAGAGACGAGGAACTCGAAAGTGGAATATGTCGAAGCTACCGTCGAGAATTATCAGTTCGTTCGAGAGCCTGGCTTATCGAACGAGTTAACGAGATCGCGGGATAAGACGGCATGGTAATTCGATGCAGACGGTGATTATTTATTATTTATAAGACTCAGTCAGGCTGCTGTAATTATCGCGATAAATACACGTTTCTTCTCGAGAAAACTTCGTTCACGAGCATCTCTTCGTTGCGTTCTTCCTAGAAATTGAAACAATCGAGTGGAAAATATTTAAGATTGAATGTTTCGGCGAGTGTTAAAAGTAGCTCCGCTCAATATCGAGGTTCATTAATATAATTTTTTATATTTTATAGTAATAATTTTGTATTTATCGATTATTAATTAATTTTTTTGTATTTATTGATTATTAATGATTAGTAATGAAATCTTTTTCTCAGTTGTTGTAGATACATCTCTTTTCTTTTTTTTTTATAGTTAATAACAACTTTCACTTTTTAGTTAATTTTGTTGATTCTGTTAGTTTCTAAATTGTTTTCTTTTTTCTTTCATACCTTCTGAAATAAAATGCTTTTTTATTTGTTGCACACTTCTATCGATTTTGTATAGAAATTTTAACACTTGTTCGTCAATTAAATTAATATACTTTCAAAGTATACTTTATCAATAAAATCAAGTCGTGTCTCTTACAATACTAACAAAACTTCAAAAAGTTCCATACAACACTCATACTACATTTATGAATTTCCGTAAGCATTCAGATACTTTCGTGAGTCATTGTATACGTAAAATAAAATTTTCAAAGTTCCTCTTCTTACGGATATATAAGGTGTTCTTAAGTTTCTTTCCTATTTTTTTTTTTTCAATAAAACATCGAAATATAAGAAAAAACCAATTTTATTAATTTTAACTTAAATTCTAAAAATCTGTAAAAATAAAAAATTGAAAAGAATACACAATAAAAGAATTACGGATTTATTTTAGTAGAAAGTGATTTTTGACTCATTGGAAAATAGACGCGCAGCCACTGTTACCATTTCCTCCCGATCGACTGTCGATAAGAATGAACAAGCTAACTTGGAGAATATTAATTTCAATGTTTCGCGTCATTTGCATCCCGTTGCTGACAGGTTTCGTCGCACGATCTTGCCACAGCATGTTTGACGATCCGGCGAGGAGAATTTACTCGCCGGGATTGATGTTTGCAACCGAGGAAATATTACGCGCGGCAGCAGATTGTTTACGCATCGCGTGTTTTGTTTATCGATTCGTGGAGGAACGCCGAGGAACCCCAGGGATGAAAGGTCTCGGATGAAACGAGATTGGTCGGAAGGGAGTCTTCCGATGCCAGAGGACATTATAATCCAGTTAGACTGTTTTTCTACAAACAGAGAAGACCTTCGAATCTCTAAGAGGATCCGCTATTCCCCGATATGTTAACGAAGTCACAAACTGAAGCGTGTTGGAAATTTTACTTGAGCGGATTGATCACAGTGTAAATGATTTACTTATCTCATCCGTCCTTTTGTGTCGGTTTAACACATTTTTCTTGTAAAATTTTGTACTATTTTACGGCACGTGACACAGATTTTTGACACTTTTGATAACAAAGTATGCCGTCAGAGTTGAAGATAGTATTCGTGTTCAGAATACTTGAGGGATACAGTGCATTGACTTACAATCATTATGCATTTTATGTATCATCATTTGATTCATGTAAAATGACCAAGAAAAAGATAAAATCACGATATGAAATACGCGAGAGTACGAATTTCATACGTGATTAAATAGAAATTTAGTTTATTTACTGTTAATGAAAGAATTTGCGAAATCAATTATTTATTTTTTCGTTCTATTATTGTGCCAATTTAAGGGGCAAATTCAATTGGGATTGAAAGAAACAAAACGTTCAACATAAAATGATGATCAGAACTCGTGTTTCAACGCTCAACACTGTATTTATATGTGCGATTGTGAATAATTTAAAAACGATCGAATCAATTATTCGACGATGTCAATCAAGTTGAAACAATTTTTAAAGTTACCTATTTACAATTGAACGATTTCAACCATAAACTATGGTGTAAAGTTAATCACGTAAACTTTAACATTGGAAATTCACTTTTCAAACGGCTGCAAACAATCGACAAATATATCAGTTTTTATCAATCACATGAATGTTCCTCGAAGAGTATAAGCGATACTACAAAAATTTTGATCTAATCTGATCGTTGCTGATAGTGCTCGTCGTTTTCACTCTCTGTCTCAAGAACTCATCAACAATGTTCTTTTGTCTTCATCTTGTAAACAATTATTTCTTTCAATTGACATTGTAAATTAATCGCGATTGCTAAATCTTTTTATCTGCACTAGCCTTTAAATGTCGAATGACGAGGTCGGCTAATTGAAAAACTGTCCACCGTCCAAACGCAACTGTTCCCCGATAATTTTCCAAACGATCATTCCTTCTAATTAGGACGGTAAATTAATTGCACAATTGCCAACGATACGCATGAAATCTGTTTGACAACGAAGTGCCGGTTGCCGCGATAGTTTGATTCAGGTCAAAATCGTCTAGCCAAAAGTCATAAACGCAGCGTTAATGAATCGATTAATCGTCGAACAGCCTCGACCACTTGCCTTAGCCTCTCTTAAAACGCTATCACAGCGCCGATCTCAATTAACCAAATTGCCAGGTGATAAAGCAACGTTCCTTGAACAGAATGGCGTGAAGTCGAGCGGGCTCGATCGGACGGAGCAGTTAATTAGCATCGGACGGAAGCTTTCGAAGGGTAGTCGGATCGAACGCGACCGGTTGCGCTAGACAACGAACGGCCCCGGGGCTCTCGGCCGGTCTGTTGGCCACGCGGAGATTGTACACAAGGGTTGTACACGGGGCTGCTGGAGCACGGGGATGGGTAATGGTGGCTCCTATCAGCTCTGTACACTCTCTGCTACACGGTGGCACTCTCTCGCGCCCTCGAAAAGCCCGTCACGAGCAACGATATTCCGGTGAGTTACGCCGATGGTGCCCGAAACGCGCGCCCAACGACCACTTTGAATATTGGATACTCGTTCTACTGGCTGCTCGATGCCTTTCGAATCCTTTCGAATTTTTCTGAGTTTGTAGAATTTTTTCCTCTATTTCCCTCGGATCACAACGATGAGAAAAGTGCTGAAAACAGAGAGGTCAGAAATAACAGATATTAAGATCTTTATGGAGAGTTTGTTTAAATGCACGAGCGTTTATGTAAATTTATTATTATTATTTTTTTAATATAATTAGAAAAATAGATGATAGATATTGTCTTCTGTAAACCTTTGATTTAATTATTTCCGATTTTACAAAAACGATACAAAACAAGACTGTCGCCATTACTAGAAATGTATCCCAAGCCATTGGTGCGAAATAAAGTAATGAAAATCAGAGACAGTTCGCAAAGCTTACAATCAATGAATTGGAACAGTACGCGCAAGGCATTAGATGGAAACGAAATATCTCGCTTCTGCTGTTCGACTAGAATCGTTTACAACCGCCATCCAAGTCCTTCTCTCTGTCCTCTTTCCTCCAGAATTCCTCCTGCGACTTGGCTCTCCGTTCCTCCCACTGGTCGGGTACCTGCTACCTCTGCACGACTCCTTGTAGCCGGATCGAGGAATCATTCTCGATGGAACCGAGGATAATGTTTACGGGACGTAATGATAAGGAATGCCGTCCCGGATCGGTCTACCGTCTAACCACCTCGCCGCGTCCTCTCGAGCCTCGTTTTGTTACGTTCGAGATGAAACGTACTCCGTGAGACGCAAAGACGCACGAATCATGGTGCGTACATCGCGCAACATTCAGTCATCGATTACCAGTCTCTCGTTACTTTTGTATATTCGCGAACTGAATATATCCTCTTGCAATTACAGTTCCTTCTCCTCTGCGACACTTGTCGAAATAACGATCGCGTTTCTCGAAAGAACGTACCATCAATGTATTGTTGCTCAGTATATTCACCTATCTTTCCTGTCTCAGACTACTCCTAAAATTCCGTGGGAAGTCAGATTAGCATTTAATAACCTGTTCCCTTTTTATCGTATTTAACGGCGGCTTCACTTCGCTTGGCAGGCACTTGGTCGCCTTCGAGCAAGCGAAACTGAAAAATCAACCGGCTGAAAGGTATGATTTTTACCGGTCTGTGGAGTACGTTGCGTCGGCGGCTGGCTATGACCTTGACAAAGTGGCGAACTCACGACCCTATTCATCCGGTCCCCTGTGCCGCGGGCGCAACAGCGGCGTGGAAAGAGGAAGAAGGCAACCTTGACTGGAGTGCAAGCAGTTAAAGGGCCGTTCAAGGTCTACCAGACGGTTCCCAGTCCATCGTCTGGCCAACCGGCTGGCTGGCTGGCTGGCTGGCTGGCTGGTTGGCTGACTGGCTTGGTTAGTCGTTACGCTCCGCCAAGTGGACGACGGATGGAAACAGCCAGAACGGAACCTTTTCCGTTCCCCATGCAAACACCGTTTTACCTCGGGAACTGAAATAACAAGCGGCGTGTTTCTTTTCTCTCTCTTCGATCACCACCACGGTCGATCCGTCGAGAACGTGGTTCAATTATCAAAAACTTCTGGCTATTCTTCGTTCTTTAGAATTTGCTCGATTTGATCGTTCGAACGAATTCTACAGTTAATGATATTATTACTTTCGTTGTTTGTTCAAGACAATGAATGCACCACTCAAAAGTCTTAGGACGAATATCATTGTTCCGATATGGAGGAATGATGCAGCCACTTTGTGCAACAAAGAATCTGTCAAGTGTTGATACACCAGTCCTTTCTCATCTGTAAAAATTGCAAGTTTTTTTTGTAGGTCTTTTTTTCAAAAGAATAGTGTTATATATCAATCTACAGTGCAACGTGTAATAAGAAAATGAAATAACAAAATGAAAGAGATTTGGAAATAGTTGCTCCTTGAAATTTAAAAAAAGCATACTTTCGAGGGATGAAATTTATTATTATCTGAAAATTTTATAATCACGATACGATGAACACCGTATATTAAAAATAAAAAGTGTCGCAAGAATTTCGAGCAGGAGTGTACGTGATTTCAAGTTTTAAAACAAAATTTAATCGTCGAAAATTCTTACGCATACCTATCAAACTAACGTCTAATGGATATGGAAATTAATTCGACGGGGCACGCGAAATTTACTTCGCCGGGAGGAGAAATTACGACGGAAGGGAAATCCATGACGACGGAGGGGAAGTTTTTCGCAAAAGTTGAATATTGCATGGGTTTTGTCACACTTTCATCTAGATAGGACGTGCCGTCGTCGCTCGTCGAGCTTTCCTCCCCGCGGCTTTTCCCTCTCGATGGAAGTGCTCGTGACGGCTGCCAGTATGTGGCAATCGAAGCTCTTTCCTCCGCGGTGAAATTGGGTTGCTACGCCTCTTTCCACTTACCGTCGGCTGATGGCTGCCGTTAACACGCGATTCTTCATCCTCTTTGACTTACGACACGCCTGGAAATCAAACGTTTCGCCGGCGATCGATCGCCGACGAAATGGAAACCGAAGAGTGCGCGAAGAAATAAACGACCTCAGAGAAAGAGAGAGAGAGAGAGATGACAAAGAACGTGCAACGTGCCAATTATAATATTTTTTTTAAATTACGAAGCCTGTACGCTGCGAGAGAAAGCCTGCTGCTGATTTAACGACGCATAATGCCGAGAGTCAAAGGGGGGAGAAGCGCTGTCCGCTTTCGAATTCCGGCGCTGCCCGCTCGTAAATAACGCTTCGATTTTAACCAACAACCCCAGCTCGCTCGTAACGCTCCGGCATTTACATAATTCTCCATATTACGGAGGAAATACGTTAACGTAATGGTTTTTCGTTCCGCCGTGGTCATCCATTTTCTCTCGAGTTTCCTCGCGCTGCGCGGAATTAACCCCTCGACAGGCCATTGTCGTGAGAATTTCAATTAGAGAAAGAAATATATTGAAGTCTGGGAAATCTATTTTCTCTGACTTCTGATATAATATGATTGTTCAACAATTTCGTCATGTTCTTTTATTACGAGATGGTGTGCAAGTCTGTTTGTCGAATTTCAGTGCTTACAATGTACAATACCTAAATGCAATATATTTATTGTACATAGATAAAGTGAAAATCAAAAAATTTTATCGTCGATCTAAGTATTAAAAGAAATTTAATTACACTGTTTTATAAATGATAATAAAAATATTTATCATTGATCAAATATTTATGAATGATAATAAAAATATTTAATATATATTTATGATAGTAAAAATATGATTTAAAAATGGATGGACTCTTTTATTGAATATATATACTTGTTATAATTCCATTAAAGATTATGATATTTTTGTTATGTTCATTGACAAACTAATTTTCTGTATTTTAAACTCATTTCTATTAAATAGCTGATGTTTCGTAAAATTTGTACAAACTTTTTCACCGTGCTTGGTAACTATCTTTCTATTAACATTTATTAGCTATACATGTTCAGATTAAATTTAAAAAATTCGTTTAAATACTTATGCACAATAGTATTTGCATATGTATAGGCCAACGCAACAAATGATAAGTACACTTACCAGTAATCTAGAAATGATGAAATAATCGATATTCCGAGTCTCGAGGGATTTAATTTTGGGTGCCCGTATATATATGACTAACGATATTCCGATGAGCGTTCAACGATCGAGACTGCTTCTTAATCCTCGTCGAGAGGAAACATCCTGGCAACCAGGCAAAATTGAACATTTATCTGTTACATTATTAATCGGAAGATAGAAAGTTGCTGAACGCGGCATACCAATCGATAGCTTATTACCTGAAACTGATTCGAAAAATCCCGCGCGTTGCAAATGACAGATTACGTCTTTGATCCCTGTTGGATTAATCACAGTTATTTGAAGATTCGTGTCTCCCATCAATTCCTCGAAACTACAAATTCAGTTCATTGCCTAATTTGAATTAAATTTAAAGTTATCATTGTGTAATAAGTTACATTTTGCGAAGTGTAATGTACAAAAATTAGATACATGTCGGAAAGGAATTATTTATTAGTGTAACAATTATTATATTATGGTGCAATAACGATGAACATTACACACTATAAATATTTATGATCTATCAGTGGACATGACAGACGTTATTAAAATTATTTATTCTAGTGTCAAAATTTGAGTATCTCTTTCCACGAGTTACTACTGAACAATTTAACCAGACTAAAAACTGGAATGTTTTGCAGATCCCAGTCCTAAACAATAATAGAACAAAACAACTCTTTTTCGAACCACTTCCATTTCCACTTTGTCTTTCAAAACTAGTCTATCAAAACATTTACTGGGACTTTGTTTCAAAAATGGAACGTTTCCATTCAGTGTCACATAGAACAAAACAACTCTTTTTTTAAAAAAAGTAGAACTCGCTTCTATTCAATTCTCTCCACCTTGGCGCGAAACAAAATTCGTTCGTTGCTCTTCACACCTAATTCGAACTCGAGTTCGTTCGGCACGTTGTTAAATTTCACGGTGACGGAACGCTGGCGCCGAGCCGCGCGATTCTAAGAAGAGGACGAGGCAGAAGAGGAACAAGCTGGCAACCGCAGGATACAATCCTGTGTGTGCGTCATCGAATCGGCTGGCGAGCTTATTCCTGCTGTTCGTGTTACGTAACCGAGAGCCCGTGACCTCGATCCCGAGGAGCACGCGGATAGCAGCAGAAGCAGTAGGGCCAGACGGCGCAGTCAGCCTCCCACCAGACAAAACAACCACCTTCGAGCACGACCGCAACCTTTTTGTCGGCTCCTGGTACAGTCACCGCTCGCAGGAACACGATTTCTCCAGTGAAGCTAGCTCGCGAAACAACAAGCACATTGATCCTCGCATCGATTCTTGTAAATTGTAGCAACAATATTTATTATGACAATTATAATTGCAATAACTGGATCGCCGTGAAAGATCTCCTTTTGAAATTTTGCTCCTTTCGGAGATGATTTTTGAATGTCCTTCTTCTGGAAATCGATCGTAATTTGTCAGAAACTTTGACTTAGGAAGAATGTAACTTTGAAGGATGTAGGTCAGTTTTATACGGAAAATGTAGAAATGTAGTAGATAAAAATAAAATTGATAAATACAATTGTTATATAAGTATAATTTATTGCAAGTTACATTTGTGGTTTACGTAATTAATTGTCAAGTTAATTTAACAAGTTATATTTTACAATCTACATAAATGTAATTGATATTTAATCTCTATATAATTTGATCTATCAAAGAAAATATTTAACCTACAAATTTATAATTTAGAATAATGTTAATTATCTTTCAAAATATATAATTTTATGGAAG
>NIPQ01107439.1:0-16110 GCA_002806875.1 Lepidotrigona ventralis hoosana | reverse complement strand
TTTTTGTTTTTTTTTTTTTTTTTATCAGTTTCGTCAAAAAAAAATTTTAATGTTCTTACGCGTTTTAAGGGATCATTGCGAAGGAGAGACTTCAATCTTCAAGACCACAGTGAATTTGGTTAAAATTTCTTGATAATATTTTTACGCCGGCTTGAATTTTGACAATTGTCGAGGAGGGAAAAAGTGCTCTCATCCGTTACATGATGTTTGAGAAAGAAACGAACTGAGGATTGCGAAGCAGAGACTATGCACTTGATAAACGGGACCAAACATATGCGTTGTTATCGATAACTTATCGCTGCAAATTTGATCACATTGATTCAATCGTTGCAAATGCTCTTATATGTTTAAAAAATTAAATTAAAAATTGAAATAAAAAAAAAAAAGATAACAAAACTTCAAGGCACAGGTGCACAGCTGTTCGGAAAGCCTGGGTAAATGTTTCGCTGGGAGGAGCGGTGAGACATGCGGTGGAGAGATATTTCCATCGAATCGCATCGGCCAGATAATTCGAAAAGCGAATCGATGCACGCCGAGGATAATCTGAGACGGGTCACGGACTAGCGTTTCGGCTTCTCTGGATCGCGTGTGTGTACTTGGCTCGGCGCTATCGTCACGTGCAACCCAGCAGTAGATATAAAGGTCTCCCTTAATAAGCGCAGGTACCCGTGGCTCCCGGCCAAACGCAACATTGTACGCTACAGAAAAACCATGCGATTATTTTTATCCCATTGGAAAGGCTTCGGGGATTGCGTAGTCGCCTATCGTAGTCACGTGTCTCCTCTAACGAGATCCAGAGGGGATCAAATACCGGCCGGGCGAGGGACGGACTCGTTGTTGCGTTGTTACATATTTACGACAGCGTTTGGTCATTTGTCCAGTTGTGAAAATTACCGATAAACTGGATTACAGGAATTTTGTTCTCTTTACGACGCGACGAAATTGCCTCGAAATCAATATGCGTTATTGTCAAACCCCGTCGTGGAAGGAGTGTGTTATGTCCACATATATTCCCCCTCTATATTCGGATCCTTTTATTTCTGAATTATAAATTGAATTTGAGTCTTTAATTAAATCAATTGAATAGGATCTTCCAAATTGGTAGAACGATATTAATACAATCAAAAAAGATATTTAAACGATCGATATACGCACGTAATAATAGTACAAATAATAAATAATAATGTGTATTATTGCATTGCTCTTCAATAAATATAATTTAAATTTATAATTTACTAATTTCCCTATATTCACATCCATTTATTTGTTGAATTATAAATTAAGTTGAAAATATTCTTAATAAATTGATAGAATGATGTTGATACAATTAAAGATGTTTAAATAATTGATATTCTTAATCATTTAAATTAGTAACAAATGGAATTAAATTATTGATATTATAATTTCTATATGTTCAGGTCCTTTTATTTCTCAATTACAAATTGAATTGAAAAGGCTTTTTTTAAATTCGTAGAATGATCTCCAGTGTTAACATTGGATTGGTTAAAAAGTAATTACGTTTTTTTTTTTTTTGTTTTCTAACGAATGAACGTATATGTAAAATTGTTGTACTGCTGTCGTACTACCTACGGAAAAAAGGGGAAAAAACGTGCAAGCTGATAAAAAATTATCCAATGAAGAAACTGTGACAGTGTTTGCTAAATTTCAGTATTGTTTCAAACGCGGGACCATGAAATTGCCTAAAAAAATGGCAAAAGATACATATTCAATATGTTAATAATAAATAATCTTCTGTTTCTCATGGGAAATTGTCTTTCATTTGCACACAAAAGAA
Organism: Lepidotrigona ventralis hoosana; assembly: GCA_002806875.1. Lineage (NCBI taxonomy): Eukaryota > Metazoa > Arthropoda > Insecta > Hymenoptera > Apidae > Lepidotrigona > Lepidotrigona ventralis. The sequence continues at coordinate 14,315 of NIPQ01107439.1, read as the reverse complement.
ACGCTATTACTAAACGCTTTCTGGCCATCGTGATACAATCAAAGATAACTGAATGATCGATACATGTTGGCATAGTAGGCACGTATAATAAATAATAATGTATGTTACTTTGCTTTGCTTCTTAGCAAGTAATTTGAATTTATAATCTATCAATTTCACGAGGGAGTAAGAACAATTTGTCAGCAGTCTCCGCAGCCCGTCGGAAAATTCACTTCAGCTGTATATTACAAATCGATCAAAATGTCCAGATACTCGTATAACGCCGGTAGTGTGTAAATACGCTGGAGTGCAAACTCACGAGCATGTGAGTTTCCGTAATTTCACGAAAAGTTTCTCGTGGCCGCGGCAAGAGTTTCTTTCCTACCACTTTATCACCGGATATTATGGTATTTGATAAATCACATTTTCAAATATATTTCAGGGCAAAGGATCCGCGCGCAGGCTGCATCCCCAAGTCCATAGAATTCGTTTTCTATGAGCTCGTGTGTACGCAGGAGAGCGCGTGCGCACATACACACACACACACACAAGGATCGTTGGAGCGTCTTCGAAGCGTAAAATTAATGTCGAGGAACGCGAATGCGATCGCTTTGCAAACAGATGAATATAAAATCCAGGTCAAAGCTGAATATCTTCCGTACAAAAGGGATGGCGCGTGAAAAAAAAAGGGGGGAAGGAAAAAGGCCGACCGCGGTTCGATATTAATTCGACAAAATTAATATCGAACGACCTATATTTTTCGAGGAAGGGCTAATACTCTAAGCCGTTGTTAGAATATATATATATATATACATATAATCACTCCTTTCAGACACAATTCCGGCTCTATTCTTCGGCTATGACCTTCATTAGTGACTCTTCTTTCTTCAGTCCCTTTTTGAAGAAAGTCAAATTCGAGAACCAAGCATCTGTTCTTTTATCGTAGAGAATGCTCATCTGAGCTGTGTTATGCAGTTATCACGTCATTGTATTCGAAATTTTATCGTCAGAAAATTATATTTCAGAACAAATGTGTTACAATACTTATTTTCAGAACGAATCCAAGAACCCTGAGGAATATTTAACGATTATTTTTCGCAAATAAATGCAAAAGTGTGTGTTTGTCGAGAAAGTTACAAGACATTTACTGAAAATATATGTATATATATATAAATTAAAAAAATTGCATACAGCATAAACAACCATTTTAAACATTACTGACATGTTTTCTATCTTTCCTTTTTGCACAACCTAACGCCTACCTTTCATAGTACATTCCAAGTCAATATTGAAACACCCACGTGTGATTTTAATTGTATCACTCTCCGAAAACATTCTTGATTAATAATATTCTAGTAACAAAATACGTGTTAATACCAGCTATTAATGTGATATATAAATGAAAATCAACAGACTTTCATTGTTCTGCAAATCATATATACTTGTAGGTAAATATCTTATAATTTCTATATTTCATTTTCTTATAACGCTCCCTTGCGAAGGAAGTGATCCAACTCGTAAAACACGATTTTCGATATCATTTCGATATCATTCGATTCGATATCACCGCTGATGAAAATTTTACTAGTCGATCTTTACAATTTGGTCGGTAAAAAAATTTTCTCTCAATGACTCATGTAACGTTCTATAAATATCTATCTCTTATCATGAATTTTATCTTTGACTATCATTGCAAGCGAGTGCATGCTGATAAAGTGCAAGTGTGTTTAATTAACAAAATAATGTCTAATTTTGATCAAAACCAGTTCTCCGCTACTCTTGAAAAATATACTCTTTCGAGTCGTGTCATTTTCTTCCGCAAGGCTGCCGCAACATGTGATATATTTTTACATTTCGTATAATTGTGAAATCTCCTTTCCAGATCTCGTGCTGTGACAGTGCTGTGATAGTGGCAATGAAATTTCAAAATATCCCGCATACGATATAATAAATATTTCCACCAAGTGTTCGTGAGCCACACAGCGTACCGATTTCGAACCGATTTTCCTCCCCTATCATTTTCCAACTCGGAAGAAATTGCCCCCTTGATGTCGCGTTCAACGTTGCTAAAACGTTCTATTATTCGCGTTTACTCGATTGTTACTTTCACCGCGAGCGTTATTACGTCGCGACGTCAGCAGCTGGATAGCGTCACAGGAAATGTAGACCGGAAAATCTCCCTTTCTACAAGCTCTCTCGCTTTAAGCTTTAACCACCAACATCAACCCCTTATATTCCTTAGGAATGATTCCTGGAGCGTGCACGATCCGACGAACGAATAAATCGGATTCCAAAGTAGTCTCTCTCTCTCTCTCTCTCTATCTGCCCTTCTCTCCTTCTCTGTCTCCCTCCGCGAACCAAGCGAAGAATACTTTTCTCACATTCTCGCGCACACGCTAACAATATGCTGTCCTTCTCTCTCGCTCTCTCCTCTCTTTTTTCATTTTACTTTTTCCCAGAATTCCATTTTCTTCGGGTGGTAAACTTCAACGAAACGAAGGCGAGGAAAGCTTGAAATATTATACGGCGCCTACCAGTTACACCTACCAGCGCAAGTATCACTGCGAGCGAGATTTCATTTTTCGTTCGTTGGGGAATATTCGCGGATCTATTTCTCTCAGTGGATTTCCACTTTGGTCTTAGGTGCCGTAGTTGCAGTCTCCGAGATTGAATATCTCTACGATGGAAATTATTTCTCTCCCGTTCGTCGAAATATTTCCCCCGGAAACTCGGGAAACAAAGGTGGCGACCAAAATCTGAAAAGTCTAGTCGATTAAACCCGAAGATCCACCAGTCAGTTGACAATTTCTCGACTCGAATTTCTCCCATCTTCAATTCCAAGTTCCATCAAACTGGATCAGGACAAAGTCCACTGTCTGGAATCGCTTCGTTCCTGAAGAACACTTGGCGCGCGAGGCGATTTGACCAGACATTCACATACACACACACACAGATTCTCAAAGAAAGGTAGACTTCGACGAAGTCTGAAGTTGCATCCACGTTTTCCCTCAGGAAATCTTACGTCACCGGGACAGGTAACCAACACACCTGGCCAAGCCGCACGATGCACCGACTCATCGTCGTAATGCCGCCATACGTCTACCGTGTCGACTTCGACCTCCTCCCCCCTTTCCACCCCGTTTAACCCCTGGGATATGATAATGCTACCTCCTCGCACGAGGAAAACTCGCTTTGCATGTTATTTATGCGGCCGGAATGACCTGACACGACTCCCTCGAATTCTCCTAGCCCCTCTCCAGGACTCTTGGAGTACTACGCAAGTATAAGATTCGAATCTTCAGTCTGTCAAAACACCGCGATATTCAAATATGTTCTATTCGAATATCTCGAACGTCTGGCTAATAGTTTGTACGTCGAACGAATGCTCTTTCGTCTCTGAGATACGTAGTGTCTGTGGTCATTATATTTTTAGTTGCATCTAATTATAACAGATGGCTTGTAGTGTGAGGAAATATGCGTGAGAAGGAAATATGATTGTGGTGCGAGAAAAAAAAACGTTGGCGTTTTTTTCTTTTTGAGAAAAAGAAGAGAGAGTCGAGCGAGTTGCTGTTAAAAAAGAGTTAATTGTGTGTTGAAAAGAGTTCATTTGAGTTGTTAATTTATATTCTTTGTCTTGTCAAAGCAACATTATTATTAAATGAATATCATTTCTATTTTATCTCTACAAATATTTAAATAAAGTAGTCGTATGATTGTGTTTATCAAAACGAGTGTTAGTATAATAAGTGAGCATGAATTTGTCCGCATTAGTGGGGAGACGAACAAGCATTCGTTTGTTCGATGTGAATACGCAGCAGTATGCGCTACAACTTAACCTGATAATTAATAACGAGGACAATGTGGAGAATAATTGATAATGTATCTTTTAGTTCATCTTTTAGTCCCGAGTTACAAGTGAACTTTTGATAAAGTCCACAAACAGTAAGACACTGTACGAACAGGAACATGCTTTCTCATTGATCGGTATAAATAATCTCTGATCGATCAATGTACGTGTACAAGTATAAGAATCGATTATTTCATATTGATAGATTCTTGTTTTTGGTCCTGTAACCAGAGGAAAGATTTCCCAGATTTGTGAAAATTTCGATATCATAGGTTTTGTAAAAATCTGTTCGAAAATATTCTTGTACAAAATGAATACAGTACTCTCATACCAATACAATGTTTCGAAATATTTATCCAGTAGTATGTGAAAATTTGTAAAAAATACTTTCTCGAAACCTGTAGATGCTCATATGAGAGTTTAAAATTCTAAACAGCTTGCACAAGATGAAAAATTGCTCTCATACATTGTACTCGTACACTATACTGATTCAATGAATACGTGATCCATACAATGTACACGTTGAAATATTTTTACTTTCTAGTAGTATTCAAAACGAAACTTGTAGATAGTTGACTTAAGATTTATAGAATCAGCTTGTATGAGAATGAGAAATTATTCTGGCACATTACACTTATATAATTCATTCTATTTACATAATAAGCACGTCAATATATCATTTGTACAAAATGAATATACTACAATCGCTACATCGCTACGATGCACTCATTGAAATATTTTTACTTTTCAAAAGTATTCTAGTATCCGTGGAACGAAACTTTTCCGAAATCTAACTCATCTTTGTGGGATCAGCTTGGAAAATTGTTCTCGTACATTCCACTCCTACAATAAGCACATTACTTGCATAAAATTGCTTTCGTGCAATTAGTCCATCGGTACAACGTTCTCACTGAAATATTCGAAAATGTATGAAACGAAACTTACAATTTATCAAACTTGACTCGGATTGGTAAATATATTATACATTGCCTACCGATTTTCTTTCTGATTCGCCAAGCTGTCGCGCGGTGGATTCACACGAAATCGAAGATTTGCTTTGATTCCACGCGATATCAGACCACACGTGACTCGACGTGTGATTTCGTTTCGGGCTTGCCACTCAAGGGAATTCGAGTTAATTAATTTCGTGACATGTCCAGCTGGCACATTAATCTCGGTCGTTCGTAACACGTTGCTCGATTTCACGATAATGAACAATTTTAGCGACGCTTGGTGATTCCATTTGGTACGGCGACAGAGGCGAAAAAGGCTCGACAATGGAATCGAAATGATTGACCTTAATCACTTTGACAATGAAATCGGAGCCAATGGTACGTTTCGACTTTTTATTTTATTGCTAACAACTCACGTTGTTACTGCACCGTGAAAAGTATTGAAAATTTTAATTATGAATAGAATTATGTGTGAAAAACGTTTGAAGAACTCACGTTTCAAAATTTTAAATCAGAATTTAATTATTAAATTATAGAATTTAAAATTTTCGAATATTTCGTGGCGCGACTCTAATAAATGTTTCCAATAAATCACCAATAACCGTCGTAACATTCGATACGAAGTGTTGAGTTACAAAATCACGATGAATTAATATTCAAACGGCATCGTCGAAATTGAACAAATTTCGAGAAAATTTGCAGTCGTCGTCGCATCGAGCAACACGTCGTACGGGAAAATCAAGGGAAATCTTACACGCGAATCACAGAAAATACAAAAATTCGATCCTGCGAACGCATCACGGGGCACATTAGAATCTCAGACATTAATCCTTATCACGAGGTACACGATGTACTGATTCATCGTCATAATGCCGCCATATGTCTAGCACGTCGGATACAGTCTCCGCCTCCTTTCCAGCCTGTTTAACCCCTGGGATATGATAATGCTGACCCGGCCCGAGGAAAACTTACCTTCGCCCTATATATTTATGCCGCGACGGGTGGAACAGCTTTCGAATCTCAGCTGTTCCACCAAACTGAGAATGGAAATTACATAAATTACCTCGGGTTTCTTTCGGGGATCTTTTCGGAGACTGTCGAGATATCGAGGTTAATATTTCCATGGAATTTCGTGAAAAATTCATTAAAACAAAAATTTCTATACCGAGAGAAATAAATAGCCACGAATATTTTTTTTTTTTTGTTGGAGCAGAGAGAATTTTTAATTTTTAAATCTTTCTTTTCCTTTTTAAGTTTTTTTTTCTTCTTCTGCTTCTTTTTATAAGACGAAAGTTTCAAACTAGTTTAATAATACTATGTTACTATGTTACGCTTATAACATGGATTATAATTCTGAAAAGTAGACCAAAGACATACGGAAATATATTACATAGATTATTATCGTGTTTATTGTAATGTTTGTTATAATTTCAATAGCGATGTAACGAGACACGACTGCCGATAATTTGAAAATATCGAATATTTAGTTGAAAATCAATATAGAGGATTAAAAGTGATTTTAAACACGTAATTAATGGTAAGCGAAGCTATCGTCAACTATTGCAGATAATTAATGCAACTGATCAAATATTTTCGTGATATTTGCGAAGCATATTAGCGCGATAAATATCTGCGTGCGTGCGTGTGTACACTCTGTCGCGAAATTTTGCGAATTTCTAACAGCTATACAATCGACAAAGACAGAGAATAAAATCTCGCGAAATTTTAGTTTCCAGCCGGGGAAAAAATTCGAAGGAAATACGACGGTCGATGAAAAATTGAAGGCAGACGGAATCGATGTTCCTCAAATGGAAATGAAATGGCGTGATGTTACAAGTCAACCATGACCGACGATAATTGCGAGAAACTCGGGAATAACCGGTATAATCATGGGGCACACGATGTAGCCAGCTCATCCTCATAATAGCGCTATACGTTTATCCTGTCGGTTACAAACTTCTGTCTGCCCCATACCACCCCGACTACTTCGCACTCCATTTAATCCGCCAAAAGCGGCGATGACGCGGCCAGCAAAAAATGTTGTTATCAACGTAAATTTGAGGGTTGTTACTTCTCGCCTAGAACACCTTTTTCTAACTCGCTCCCTTTTTTTCCATTCGAAACGATATATTTTCCTAGAACGTGTCAAACTTAGGTCGACGCAATGATAAACTGGCTAATGTGAAACCTTGGCTGTAAAAAGTTGAAATTGAAAGCTTTAAGAAGCTTTCTTTCGGTTCTTAGTTTCTCTACTTTTCAAATTAATTTGATAATTTTTTTTTTTTTTAAGAAGAGTTACGAAGTTTAATTTCACGTAGGAATGCATGAAGAGAAAGAAAGTTGGCGCGAGACACGTTTTTCTTTACTGAAAGAAGAGAGAATCGAGCGAGTTGAAAAAACAGAGTCGATTTGAGTTGTGAGAAACAGCTGATTGAAAGTTGTTAAAAAAGGATTCGTTTGAGTTGTGACTGCGTATGTTGATTTGTGTTAAATTGCCTGTTTAATTATCTATCGTTCGATCACTAGCATTGTTTATTAATTAAATTTATTATTAATTAATATTGACTTTGATTCGTGAAATTTTATTCACCGACGACTGAAATTGAAAACTAATATATATATATATATATATATATATATTATTCGAAATGGAAATTCGGGTTAAACCCACCGAGTCAAATAACTCCGCCATTGTGCTTCGTTTGGTTATAATCATTTTTATCGCGAAATTCCAGTTATACGTGTAGGAAGTTAAAGTTGAAAACTTGATGCAAAGCATTCGATGAGTGTAGTTAAACGGAGAAACTAGGTTCCAAGTTAGCTGGAGAGGCCCTGGTCAGATATAGATTAGGTCAATTACAGATTAAGCCACGTTTCAACCGAATTAGGTTGAAAATGGGACCGAGCGTGGTCTGTGAGTAAGGTGTAGAACACAACCATAAACATAAAGAGACACAAACACAAACATAAAGAGAAGATCAATAGACAGGGTTAAGATCAATACACAGGTCAACTGTAAAACAGACCACCAAATTTAATCCACCTTAATAATTGATTACTGTTTATAGTTTTCTGATTTCAGAAATGTGAAATTAACAATTGCTTAGTGTCAATATAATGACAAAGCAAGTTGACATCATCAGTGATGAGTAGACTGTGAATTTCCATGCCAATTTATATTTTTACGAGTATACTCAAGAAATACAATTTAAATAGAGATTCGTTTTTCCTATTAAAAATTACAACTGTATATTATCGAATATTTTATATCGTATGCATTTCATAGATTTTTTTTAAATTTTATACAATTTTGTAGATTGTATGCATTTTATGAACTTGTCCTGTTAAAATTATAAAAAGTATTGTATATTGGATGTTTCATGGTTTCGTATATGCATTCCATAGATTTTTTCCTACGAGAGTTATTACAAATATTGCATTATTGGAAATTTCATACATTTTTGTATATTGTATGCATTTTATGGATTTTTCCTATTGAAAATTACAAGAAATACTGTACGTTGAATATTTTGTTCAGTTTTATACATATTACACGCATTCCATGGATTTTTTTCTATTAAAAATTGGATATTTGTTACAGTTCAATGAATTTTTCCTACTAAAAATTATGAATATTTTATGATTTTGTACATTGTACACGGAATTTTTCTATCAATAAACATAACAAATACTGTATTATACTGAATGCTGTATATTGCATTTTGACTTTTTCCTATTAAAGAGTTGCAACAAATACTGTATACCGGATATTTCATATTTCAGCCTTGTGCGTATGCATTCTACGGATTTCTGTGCTCTGGAGTCTCGCATAAATGCATAAAAATCTACGTAAGTCCAGCGATGAATAAACAAAAATTTTTAAAAAATGTAAATACACGGGCACACGTGACTTTCGAGTTACGCGGTGTTACAGCGATTACGGCGGCAGGGAGATTCGAAGAAAAATTCGACTCAAGTGCCTTTTGGAGAACGGAGAATGTTGTTTATGTGGAAGAACGCGAGGAGAACGAGACGACGCTCGTTTGAAGCACCGTGTAATTCCTGTCGGACGATAACGGCGTTAAAAAACAAGTACGAAAGTAAAGCTTGTTCGGTGGAGACACGACTGTTGAGACTCTTGAACTTTCGCAAGAAACATTGAAAAAGGAACAGCACGATTCTAATCTTCCTTGCTAAAGCCAGAAGTTCTTTCTCTCTCTCTCTCTCTCTCTCTCTCTCTCTCTCTACAAATTCACCAAGTTACGCCATTTGCCTGTCGTAGTAATGCTCCGTCTGCCGCTTTGCTCGCGTAACCACCCCTTTTCTTACCAAGAATCATCCCCTGTGAAAACTCCTAGCATCCTCCGCCGAGACTTGTTGCCTGGATAGTAGAACATAAACGTACGTACGAGATCAGAAGGGACCAGATCCAAGGAAAATTATCGCAAAAACCTTGACTCGTATCGTAATTTCTTTTACTCGTGACGTACCGATCCCTCGTTTTATTGTGATCGTGGTGTGATATAATTTATTCGTGGAGTAATCTCTTCGCTTCGTTACGAAAGAACTACTAAAGTGGTATGAACTTAGTGACGACTAACTTATGAAATAAACGACTAATTTATAATCTTTCATGAAAACTGTTGCATATTTTATTTTTAGATACTCGAGCGATTTTTAATAAAATATATTTAATAGAAGCTTGTGTCCTTTACTGAATTATTAAATTTTCCTTGTTCCTTGCAGTTTCTTTGCTGGAAATATTATACTTTAATCGGTAATTCTAGTGTTAATAAACGTTGCGTCTGTTTTACAAATTTTACGACTTTTATCGAAATTACTAAACGAGATGTTATACAGTCATGAAAGCGTGCGAATTGTTTCATTCGTAGAACGATATTGTCTGACGAGATATCTCGTCCATATCGAGACCAAAATTCAGTTTTAACGTTGAGTTCAATTCGAAATTATAAAATACATACGATGTTTTAATCTCTTGCTTCGAAGATAGCAATCGAGATAGCAAAGACAAGTTAACTCGTTGTCGGAAAATTAAAAAAATCCTTAAAATCCTATGATGCGTTAATTCGTCTTTCTGAAGAAGCATTTTCCAATGACAAGTTAAGTTGGTATCCTTGATCAAGCAGTCAAAGTAGCAGATAATTAATCTTGATATACAAAATATATCTGGCTGAAAAACTTAAGGAGAAGTGCTACGCTTATTACAAAACTGGAAAAAGCTAAATGATACAAAACAAAAGATCCGTTACGTGTTGCTATATTAATGATCGTTGAATTTAAAAACAATTTAAAAATTTTATACAATTTAAATATTGTATTTTAAGATATTAAATATCGTAATAAATGTTACACGCGCGCACATATGTTGCGTATTAAATTTAAATGTAACCCAAAACTCGGGCGAATTTTGTTAATTACGCGAGAAGATATCAGCAAGATGGACTTCGATCCGAGATTGATATCGATCGAATTCGACTCATCGGAGTGCAAATATCGCGGCAACCTGGGGGAATTGTCACGGACAGCGTAATTACTAACGATCGTGGACGGTTCGTTCATTTTCGGCTTCCTAATCCTTAGGGAATTAATTCGCGTGATCAGCTTCGAGCCATTCTTTCGGCTCAGTCAACCAACGCGCCTCTCTTAACGATCTCATCACCTTCTTGCGCTTGCTTATTTCCTCTCTTTATTTATTTCTTCTTTTCTCATAGGATTTAATTCATTCGTTGTCCTAATAAAATATCGATTTCACGTCTCTTTTCGCTGATTAAACCATCATGTCAAAATCATTTGACTTTTATTATCATATTTATAATCATTCTCTCGTGTTATTACCCTGCGCATGTCACAAAAAATTATAACCTTCCTGTTCCCCATCTGCCACCGAATGACAATAAAATTCGTTTTAATCAGAAGGAACGAAAGAACGAAAGAACGAAAGAAAGATTAACAAACACGCACAAATATCTGACACTAGCGATTTCAACCAGTTCAATAAATTCGACGATAATTGCATATTCGTGACACAAGCTGCCAAATTTCCCACAGAATTTCATTGAAAGAAAAGAAAAAAAAAAATAACTTTAATACGAACACAGTCTAAAAATTTTCACAGTGCGCTGCACTTATCCGAAAATTAAAAAAAAATCACAGTACCACGCCAATTTCCAAATACATGTACGTGTGTGTGTGTGTAAAGAGAGAGAGAGACAGAGCGCTTTCGTTCTTATTAAAGAAATCCTATTAAAACCACCGAGGGTGCTGAAAAATCAGAGAAACAAGACGTTTCTCCGGAGGCTGGTGAAGCAAAGGAACAAAAGGGAATTAAAAGAGAGTCACAGGCAGCAAGAAACCAAGTGGCTAAGATGAGGCCGCGATATATTTTCGTTCGCGCTCGTCGTCCGTAAATAAAGGAGCACAGGAAAGGAGGGGAAGGGTCCTTTTACACGTGCAACTCAGTCTCTAATCGCGCGGCGGAAAACCCAGCAACGACTTTAATCCAATCCCTCACCGCCTCTCTCTCTCTCTCTTCCGCGAGACAGAGTCGAGTTTTAAGGAGATAATACTGGCGATCCGCGTGAAAACTCTCGTATCCGAGAGGCCGTGGAGCGCGGAAAAGCGTAAAGTCCGGCCGGGAAGCTGGCTCGTCAAGGATTTAGACGTATTTGCGGAAGCGGACGTGTCACCGGAAGCCCGTTAGCCGAGGCAAAAGTTCATCCGTTGGAACACGACCAGACGAGCCTAACCGCGTTGCAAAACTTTACCTATCGACCGCTCGATCCCGTGAAACGTATGAAACGCAAGTACGTTCTCGGCCAAGGGTTTCAATGGAGGGGCGAAAGGCAAAGCCGCGCCAAAAACCTCGCTGATGATACTGGGATACTGGCAAAGTTGTTTCGTGAATGGCAGAATGATCGAATTCGGTGGATTCGGTCTGGAAAGAAATTAAATCTCTTACGAAAAGTTGTTGGAGCAATTGCGCGTTGCACTGAAACTCGAATGTGCTCTGCTCTGACGCAAGAGTAATTGGTTGAATTTTATATATCGTTAAAGTTGAATTTAACAATTGTTAAACCGTGGATTGGATATTATATTGTATCTCAAGATCTTAGAATATTTTCATTAGAAAATAACCTTCTGTTTTGTCGAGCTCAGGCGGAGCAAATTGTATTTGTTGCATGTGCTACGTTGTGTTCTGACACAAGAATAATTATCGAATTTATATTGTTAAACGTTGCATATTTAAATTGCAAATCGTGAATTGAATATTAAATTGTCTCTCAAAATCATAGAATATTTTAAGAAATTAACCTTCTTATGTTTTGAGCAAGTTGTATAGGGTGGCCACTGAGAAACTGAAGGGCCATAACTCGTTCGTTTTCAATCTTTTTTTTTTATTTGTTCACACACAATACTGGAAAAAATCCATTACTTATATTTCCAAATAAAATAAAAAATTTTAAAGAAAAACATGTGTTTGTAAAAGCTCATGTGCTATTCTGACATAACAGTAATGAATTGAAATTATGTTGCTAAATCGTAACGTTGCATCGATCTTGTATCGCATTTTAAATTGCGTCTTAAGATTTACTCGTATTTTACAACAAGTTGTATTCAGTTGTACACTGAGTTGTTTCAATATATTTATTTATATTTTACAATTACTTTAACACGCGAACAGTATCAAGTTGCACGTGAGATTATTTTAATATACATATTTATATTTTGCATCGAGTTGTTCATCGAATTCTATTTAAGAGTTATTTCAGGACACTTACTTATATGTTACCAACGCACTGTATCAAGTTGCACATGAGTTTATTTCAATATATTTATTTATATTCTCCATCGCAAATTATATTGAGCCTCGGCAGATGATTCGATTTGTATCGAAGAAGGAACGCGCGATATAGATCGACATAAATAATTGTGAACAAAACTAAATTTATCTCTCGAGAGCGAATAGAAAAAAAGAAACATTTGTACAACCATAAACCTGGCACCATCAATATACAATACGTACGTACGACCATGTGCATAATACACCGATCTCGCGGAAACGATTTCCAAAGCTTGGCTTCCATTTGTTCACGGGAGAGTCTCACTTGGCCGATAAAAACCAGCCTAGTCGTTCCAGAAACGATAAATCCTCACTGTCTAACAGTCGTTCGACCCTCCCGAAGAAAAAGCCATAAAACTTACGGCTTCGGCGAGATTAATTATAAAACTGAACTTTTCGACTGTGCGTCTGGATGTTCGTCAGCGTCGACCTCCCCATAAAGAATGTCGGTTCTCTAAGCCGCGATTACAAAACACTCGATATCACTTAACTCGTGACACAGATCCGAGTTAATTATGGCACCCTACGGTGTTTATTGCTTCCTCTCTCGCGGTAATTTCGCAAGATCATTGATTGCTTTACTGTACGATATTAAAAGAATAAGCTTCTCTAAGAGGCTTCTTCAAGCATGATATGGAGAGATTTAAAATCAGCGAGGGGCCAAAGTAAAGACGATTCGAGCATCAAGGATTTGTGAAGGGGGCCAAAGGTCTGAAATTTCACTTGTCTTTTAACAAGTTTTTGTTATAATGAATGAGACGATGTACTAGACCATTCTCAGGAGTCTTCGTATATTTTTACACGAACTTTGTGACGATTCAAACTTCTATTATACAAATACTCTAGTATACTAGAATGTTATTTTTAAACATTCTGGTATTTAAATAAAAGTCTACTGACAATGTTATAATTTAAATAAAAGTCTACTGACAATGTTATAAGTAGTATTGACAGCAAACCTAGCATAAAATATCCATCGAGACATTAACGGGGAAAAAATAGGAAAATTTTATATAACACAATAAAGTATAGAAGCTTTTATTTGTACATTTTACGAAAAATCATTTGAATCTAGGAAAATCCACTGTTTTACATCTGTAAAACTTCTAACTAAAAAGTTCATTATTTTCAAACATCACTCGTTGAAATACAGAGACTGTAATCTAGCAGGTTTGGATTTAATTATTTTCATAAAATAAAATAAATTATATTAGTCTCATAAAAGTTAACGATTTAACAAAATTCATCTTTTTCAAATTCATCTCACAAACATCAAATACAACTCTTTTCTATTTCATCAAAAAAATCATTAACTTGCCAAATCGATTAACTCCAGAAAATAAAACAGAAATTCCAAATTATGTGCACAATTTCGAACATCGTAGAATATAGACGCAGCTTTTATCTGGTCACACACAGAAATAAATTATCAATTGTATCATAGAATCGTACAGTCACGCTGACGCGTGAAACCATTTTGACGAGCAAAAACGATTTCATCATTCAACGGCGCCAATCGTCAAAGAGATTTATTTCAAATGTAAAAAATACCTCGATCCACCAGTGTTTTGACACTGAAATTCGAAAGAGGAAAAATAACAGAAAATGGAGTTAATCACTTTGGTCTGCGAACGATTGCAAGAGAGCTAACAAGCAAAACTCTCGATCACCGGTC